>CAUYQU010025982.1:0-35337 GCA_963574635.1 Cheracebus regulus
TGTAATCCCAGCTACTCAGGAAGCTGAGGCAGGAGAATTGCTTGAACCCAGGAGGCAGAAGTTGCAGTGAGCTGAGGCCACTACACTCCAGCCTGGGGGACAGAGCAAGACTCCATCTCAAAAAAAAAAAAAAAAAAAAAAAAAATGCGAAAAGCTAAATAACCACAGGAGGGATGTCTCTTGGCAAGATTGGAGGAATCAGCAGAGTAAATGGAACAGGCAAGATGTGCTAATGCTGCTCAAAGGGTCGATGTTCAAAGGAAGTCTCTGATGGAGGTGGGTCTTGGTTCAGATGTCAACCCATTTTAGAGGATGGAGAGACTACGGCCAGAGAAAACAGCCATGGAGCTACTGCGACTGCTGGGGCTGAGGGCTAGGAAGAGGTGGATAGAGATGGGAAAAGGAAGGAGGAATTGGATACCAGAGCAAGATCCCAAGGGAGGCATGGACAGGGTTTGGTGCCTACATAGAGGTGGGAGAAGAGGAAAGGAGAGCGTTAAAGTTGATTGAAGCTTTGTGCCTGGGTGAGAATGGTCATGTACCAAACAGAGAAGGGAAACCAGCTGGGACAGCTGCTTTGGGGAAGATGAGGAACTCATTTTTGGGTATGTTGAGTTTGAGATGACAACAAGGCTTAAGTTTAGAGTTGTCCGATGGACAGCTGAAAGTGGGACTGGGAGTCAAGAGGTCAGAGCTGGTAACCTAGAGGAGATAACTGGAACCACTAAAAGCAATGAGGTCCTTCTCCCAGAGGCAGGAGGCTGAGGACGGGGAGCTGAGGGCAGCATGGTAAACGCTGGGTAACAGGCACCCTTAGAAAAAAGAAAAAAGAAAGAAAAAAAGCTCAGGGTTGGGCACAATGGCTCACACCTGCAATCCTGGCACTTTGGGAGGCCAAGGCGGGCAGATCACTTGAAGTGAGGAGTTCGAGACCAGACTGGCTAACATGGCAAAATCTCCTCTCTATTAAATATATAAAAATTAGCTGGGCATGGTGGCGCACGCTTATAATCCCAGCTACTCAGGAGGCTGAGGGCGGGCGAATCACTTGAACCCGGGAGGTGGAGGCTGCAGTGAGCTGTGCCACTGCACTCCAGCCTGGGAGACAGAGTGAGACTCCATCTTATTTAAAAAAAAAAAAAAAAAAGGCTCGGGAAAGGAAGAGGAGCCAGCACTAGAGAAGGAGCAATGAGAGGGGCAGGAAGGGAACCAAGCTGGAGTAAAACTGCAGACATCTCCCAAGGCAGGGAGAAGGCATTAGGACAGTAACAAGAGGGCATGCCAGAGGAAATGGAAGCTCTAATAAAGACGGAGGAGGAGAGTTTGCAGGTGGTAGGGACGGAGTCCATGGGGTGGATGAGACTGAGGAGCCCCTTTTAACACCTATGGGAAAAGGGTCTGTGGACTGACAAGCAGGCCAGCTTACCAAGGCTGACTCCCAAGGCTCTGCATTGCCAGAGGATGGCTCTTGACTGCTCACTCATTATTCTGCAGATAGGATGGCTCATCTCACATCATTTCCTTATTTTGGACTCAGTTTACCCATCTTTATTTTTTATTTATTTTTTGAGATAAGTCTTGCTGTGTCACCCAGGCTGGAGTGCAGTGGTGCCATCTTGGCTCACTGAAACCTCCACCTCCGGCTTCAAGTGATTCTCGTGTCTCAGCCTCCTCAGTAGCTGGGACTACAGGAGTGTGCCACCATGCCTGGCTAATTTTTGTATTTTTAGTAGAGATGGGGTTTCACCATGTTGGCCAGGCTGTTCTCAATCTCCTGACCTCAAGTGATCTGTTTGCCTCAGCCTCCCAAAGTGCTGGGATTACAGGCGTTAGCCACTGTGCCAGGCCACAGTTTACCCATGTTTAGTTTAAAAAATGTCCACACGGCTGGGCGCGGTGGCTCATGCCTATAATCCCAGCACTTTGGGAGACTGAGGCAGTCAGATCACGAGGTCAGGAGTTCGACACCAGCCTGGTCAATATGGTTAAACTTCGTCTCTACTAAAAAATAGAAAAAATTAGTTGGGTGTGGTGTCATGCACCTGTAGTCCCAGCTACTCAGGAGGCTAAGGCAGGAGAATTGCTTGAACCTGGGAGCCAGAGGTTGCAGTGAGCTGAGATCATGCCACTGCACTCCAGCCTGGATGATAGAGTGAGACTCCGTCTCAAAAAAAAAAAAAAAAAAAATGACCATAAAACTTTACTGGATGCTGCCCACCCTGAGAGGCAATAGACAAGTGTGAGTTACTCAAAAGAAGTAAACTAGGCCTTCTCCTTTGACAGGGAGGTGTCTTTGAAAGGCGCCTCCCTGTGCACTGACTCCCTTAGTCTGGTGAGGGAAGCTTTACTACAGTTCCCATTGCACAGATAAAGTGGGGGCTCAGGAAGGCCAAGGGAACGCAACTACTAACTATGGAATTGGAACCCAAGTCTCCTGGAATCCAGCTGCAGTGCCCTTTCCACTACCAGATGCTGGCAGGACCCAGGTCGTGAACTAGGCCAGGCACCTGAAGAGCAGGCCAGGGACCTCCCTTAGCGGTTTGCAATGTGGCCTCCATCTGCCCACTGTGGGGTAAGAGCCTTACCCATACAAAGGATTTTAAAAACATTCATTAAATGTTATAAGGCTGAAGCTGGGGCACGCTGGCTCACGCCTGGAATCCCAGCACTTTGGAAGGCCAAGGAGGGTGGATCGCTTTACGTCGGAGTTCCAGACCAGCCTGACCAACATGGTGAAACCTGGTCTCCACGAAAAATGTAAAAATTAGCTGGGTGTGGTGACGTGTGCCTGTAGTCCCAGCTACTCGGGAGGCTGAGACAGGAAAATCGCTTGAAGCCGGGAGGTGGAGGTTCAGTGAGCCGAGATCGCGACACTGCACTCCAGCCTGGGAGACTAAGTGAGACTCCGTCTCAAAAAAAAAAAAAAAAAAAAAAGGTAATGAGGCCGATAGAGGGAGAAGGTAGAAGTAGGGGTCAGTGAGTCGACCTTGGAGCTGGGCTTTTATTTAGCCTGGGGTCCTGGTGCCCCTAGGGTGTCAGGAGGTGACTAGCCTGAAGCCACAGGCAGAATCGCAGTGTCTGTGTGGGCTGTCGGCTTGCTCTGGACACTTTCTTGGGACAGGGTGCAAGGCCTTCAATCACATCCTCAAAGGGACCCGTGTCCAGAAAAAAACCGTGTTAAACCTCATGGAAACATCTGCAGTCCCCGGCCCGGATCGGGACGCCATGGTGCAGTGTGTCCCGTCCCTGTCACTTTATCCAAATCCTTGCCTAGAAATCCCTCGTGGCTGGACTCTTTCACCTGCGCAGGGGAGAAGCCCTCCTCCCGGGAGCCCGTTTTGGGGTGGGCCTGGCCCAGTGGCTCCGCGAAGACGCATGCGCGGCCAGAGGTCGCCGGGCTCCGGCGGGATCGCGCCGCCGCCGGGCCGGGAGGGGGCTGCGGGCGCGCGGCGGATGTCACGGCTTACCTCAGAGCCCGAATTAGAAGACTGAAAAAATCACAGCAGGAAATAATGTGCTGCCTAAAATAGAAGCATCAACTGGGAGAGAGGCCGGGGAGTAGGTGGCATCTGAGGCTCCCGCCGCGTCCTCCCCAGCGGCTGCTCGACGCGGCGTCGCAGGCGTGTGGGTGGCGCCCGGCCTGAGGGGCCGAGAGGCCGGGGCGGCGCGGGGCGGGAGGAGGCCGAGGGCAGGGCAACGCCTCTCCGCCCCCTCCCCCGCTCCCCCACACCTCTTTTCTCCCCCTCCCAGACACCCCCTACCTTCCCCTCCCCACCACCCGCTCCCCCCACAACTGGGCTGGCCCTAGTCCATCCACTCCTCCCCCCAAGCTCCCTCACCTCCTCTTCCCTCCCCCATCCACTCCTCCCCACACTCCCTCACCTCCCCCTTCCCTCCCCCTGCCCCAGTCCCCGCAAACCTGGGCTGGTCCTCCCCCTTCCACGTCTCCCTGCTCCCTCCCTCCCTGTCCCCTTCCCCTGCCCCCCTCCCCCCATCGCCCCGCAGGATGGCATTCCTTTCCCAGGGTCTCCCTCAGGAGAGACGGGAGGAAGCAAAACCTCGGTCTGCAAACAGGGCTGGTCCTCCCGGCGGCCACATCCGCAGGGATGACCCTCAGAGATGCTCCCCAGCTGGCTGGGAGTTTCCTCCAGCTGGGCGCTCTGCTACACAGCCGGGTCAAGGGCAAACAGCCATGTACAAAATGGCAAGAGGCGGCCCTTCCAGAGCATGTATGTGTGCATATTCCCTCCTTCAAACCTCACAACTCCATCAGCGAGGCGCTTTTATTATCCCCATGTTACAGATGACAAAACTGAGACAAAAGATGAATCAGCTTGACAGTGTTCACAGAGCCAGCCTGTGGAAAAGCCAGAATCCAGAATCCAGAATCCAGACCCAGGCCCTGCCGGCGGCGTCCCGGCTCTTACTGACACCTAAACAGCCGCTGCCCCTTAGCTTAGTGCTCTTCCTTCTAAAAAGTGAGTTTTGCCTTTGTTTTTGTTTTTTCCTGAAAATAAGCATGAACATTACAGGTGCTTGGAGATTTTCAGTTTTTAAAAGATCTGATATTCTTATTTTTCCTTCTCTGGGCGTTTTCCCCGCCAGCTGTTGCTCTCCTGAAAACAGTCTCGCTCATTTTTCCAGTTCCCAGTGCTGTGCGTCCTCACTGCCACCTGGAATGGAACAAGCATTCGTGCGTGCTCCAGGGCCTTGCCCACACACATATGTGCTGCACTCCTTCCCTCCTGCCTCCTGCCTCTGTGTTGCCCTGGGGCTGACAGCTTCTGATTTGCCAAACAGAATCGTAAGGAGAGGTGTGTGGCTGATGTGGCATCGGGCGGGCTTGGTTCCCTGGAGACTACTTGTTACTGGGATAAGCAGTAAGAAATAGGGGCTGAGATTGTGAGTAGGGGAGTAGAGGCCTCCACAAAGTAAAAGAAATGTCAGAATAAAATAATAATATAGCTACTATTCATGAATACTTATTAAATGCAAGGCTTTGTGCTAAGTATTTTCCAGGAATTATTTCACTTAAGTGACACAATAACCCTATGACACTGATATCAGTATTTGACAGAAAACTCAAGGTCATGTAAGGTTTAGAGCAGAGAGTCTGATGCACTTAACTAGCATGCTCACTGCACATGAAAACGGTGTAATGGTTTCTGTGTTTGTCTCCAAAATGGAAATACCTTTGTCATTTGGCAAACTGTAAAAATAATATGTGTTCATTGTGAAAGATGAAAACAACACAGAAGTGTATGCAGTAAAATATAGACGTTTTTCTCCCGTAAGGCCCCTCTTCATAGACTTTAATACATGTACACATTTTTTTTTTTTTTTTTTTTTAGAAGGAGTCTAGCACTTGTTTCCCAGGCTGGAGTGCAATGTTGCAATAACGGCTCACCACAAACTCCACCTCCCAGATTAAAGTGATTCTCCTGCCTCAGCCTCCTGAGTAGTTGAGACTACAGGCGCCCACCAACACATCCAGCTAATTTTTTATATTTTTAGTAGAGATGGGGTTTCACTATGTTGATCAGGCTAGTTATGAACTCCTGACCTCAGGCGAGCCACCTGCCTTGGACTCCCAAAGTGCTGGGATTATAAGCATGAGCCACTGTGCCTGGCCACGTATACATTTTAAGATACCTAATATCATACCATTGTATTCTTCAGTGGGTATCCTGACATATGTGCCCTGACATCGGGGCACACCTGATGGTTATTTCCAGAATTCTTATGGAATTGGTGAGTCAGAAGGTATAAACATTTTGGTCACATGTTGAAATGGAGAAATTATTGTTTTATTTAAAGCCATAAACTGTTTCCCAGGCTGGAGTGCAGTGGCGTGATCTTGGCTCACTGCTACCTCAGCCTCCCAGTTCAAGCAATTCTCCTGCCTGAGCCCCCTAAGTAGCTGGAATTACAGGCGCATGCCACCTTATTTTTGTATTTTTATTAGAGTGGGTTTTCACCATGTTGGCCAGGCTGGTCTCGAACTCCTGATGTCAAGTGCTCTGTCCCCCCTTGACCTCCCAAAGTGCTGGGATTACAGGTGTGAGCCACCATGCTTGGCCTAATTAGTACAGTCTTAAAGCAATTTATTAACACATACCGAGAGACTTTAAAATGTTCACACCTTTTACCTCATAGCAATTCCATTTATGGAAATCTCTCTATCCCAGAGAAAGAAATAAATGAAAACAGCAATGTCTAGCATTATGTTAGTCATATTTAGGGCACAACTTAAATGTCCTCCAATAAGGAAATGATTAAGTAAGTCATGAAAAAAATTAAGAACATCTCCTTGCTGGAATATTGTATAGTCATTAAAATGATGGTTATGAAGAGTAAAAATGTGGTGGAAGTTCTTAGAACATAAAGTCAAATTTAAAAAGTAATTTACAAAATGGCATATATTATATGATTACAGCTGTGTGAACAGAAATTGTAAAGAAATAGTAGCAAAATGATATCAATAGTTATGTTAGTGTATTGAGATTAATGTGGTTTTTCTTTTCTTTCTTTCTTTTTTTTTCTGAGGCAGAGTCTTGCTCTGTCCCTCAAGCTGGAGTGCATTGGTGAAATATCAGCTGACTGCAGCCTCTGCCTTGGGATTCAGGAGATTCAACTGCCTCAGTCTCCTGAGTAGCTGGGATTACAGGTGTGTGCCACCACACCCAGCTAATTTTTGTATTTTTAGTAGAAACAGGATTTCACCATGCTGGCCAGTCTGGTCTTGAACTCCTGACCTCAGGTGATCCGTCCGCCTTAGCCTCCCAAAGTGCTGGAATTACAGGCGTGAGCCACGGCGCCCAGATGGTTTTTCTTTTTTGTTTTCTAATGTGGTTTATTTTTGTAGTAAAAATTATATTTACTTAAGGACTGGAAAATAGATGGAAATTATCAGAAGACTTCCTTTTTCCTCTCTGGATTTGAGTTTCTACTCCTACGAAATGAAGCAGTGAGCCTGGAATTAGATGACTTCTAAGTTATCCCAGTTTTGGTATTGCATATTTTCTTATATAATCAGGTGGCTCTGCTGCTGATTCAAAGCCAAAATTCAGTCTTCACATTGAAAACAGGTCAGACCAGAACGTGTTCTGTGACGATTAGCCTAGGCTATTCCTACATATGTCAAAGTATCCACATTAATTGGAAGAAAACAGAAACAATGCTGTTTGGGTCTGTGTAGATGCACCTTTAGGCTTGGTGTTCCCACTGGAAAGTAGAAGGGACCAGGCTTGGGAGTCCTGGGACCAGATGTTTAGAGCAGTGGCTTCTTGACTCATCCCATTTGAGGGTCTGTGCCTCTCATTCCCTCTTCTATCAGCCCAGATACTGACGCTGTGTGAGGTGTTCCCACGGCCATGCCTTGCTCCCTCTGCAGTGACAAGGCATGGTTGGAGACTGTGTTTCCTCTGCTGGGTGGAGGGCTCTTTGAAGGCAAGGACTGGGTTTTTATCCCAGTACCTGAACAGTGAATGAATAAATGTGAGCATGAAGAAAGCCTATTACTTGGGAGACTCAGTGGGATTTCACTGAACCTATGAAGTAAGTGAGGCTAGCAGTCAGAAGCATGTTGTGAGGTCATAGGTCTGTAGGGGTGTGCGCGTGTGTGCGCGTGCATGTGTGTGCATGCCTATGTGTGTCTGCGTGTGTGTGCGTGCGTGCGTGCGTGTGTGTGTGTGTGTGTGTGTGTGGGTGTGTGTGTGTGTGTAGGGAAGGGGCAAGACTGGAAGAATGCCGCTGTGCTGGCACAGCCTTCGTCAGAGCTCTGAAAGGGACTGAGTGGGTTCTGACTCAGCTCCATGACTCATTCACTGTATTGCTGTCTCCATCCTCTGGGCACATCCTCTGGACCATTTCAGCTCAGTCTCAAGTGGAGGAGTTGAGATTTGGGCCAGCACCTCCGGATGACTCACCTGGCTGAGCTGGAAGGAAGGGGCCTAAGCCCCACCATCCTGCACCCCCTTGTCACCACTCCTGTCTCCTTAGGGGTTTTTATGCAGACACAGACCTCCCAAATAGGTTATGGCTGCTCCAGTAATGATGCACCCCCCACCCAAAGCATTACCCACCCATCACACTTCCCAGCTCAAAAGCCACAGTTTCCCCAGGCCCCTCACAAGCTTGTTCCCTGTGCTTCTTGTGAGCCTCTGAGGTCAGCTGATAAGGAAGCTTATAAAGCTCTCCCAGACCACTGGTCATTTTATTCTTCCTCAAGTCTTACAAACTTTTTTCAGTTTACAAAATAGTTTTACATCCCCTTTCTCATTTGATTCTCTCTCAGACCCTAGGAAGCCTTGTAGGAAGGCGAAGATCCCCATTCTTCAGGGATGGACGTGGGAGCTCCGCCAATCCTTTCAATAGTAAAGGGATCAGTGAAGGGCATTGAGAGACCAAGGAATGCCAGGCAGGGTGGGCTGGGCAGGGGACAGTGGGACCGTGGGCTGGAGGCATTTGGTGGGACAGTGGGCTGGAGAAGAGGCACAGTGTTGGCAATTGGTGACATGACAAGAAATATGGCTGTATGAGAGCAGAAGACAGGCAAGATGTTTTGACTTTATCACAAGACCAAGAGGAAGCCATGGAAGGGTCTCATGCAGAGGAGCGCCATGGTCAGACTTGGATTTTAGAAACTCACCTCTGGGTGTGATGTGGGCAGGGAACTGGGGCAGGGCAAGCCGAGGGCCGTCTCCGTTATTCAGATAAGAGCTGGCAGAGTCTGCCTGTGGGCAGCGGTAGAGGGGGGGGCACAGGGACAGAAAGGCTCCTGGGATGGTGTCTAGTAGGTACATGAAAATAGGGGTCTGAGGCTGTTTCCCCTGAAGAAGTGGTGTATATTTATTCTACTGTAAAGGGGGCCGGAGTGCTAAGTGGGTTGCCATCCACTTATAGATGTGACTGGAGCCAGGCAGTGGGTGAGATGACTCAGGGAAAAGGGAGGGTCAGTAGGGACACCAACCCTTAGGAACTAAGCAAAGGCAAGTGCAGGCCCTGCCACGACGCCCCTGGCAGGGAAAGGTCACTTGTAATGTGAAAGTGCTTGGCAGCCATGGCCTCCCTTGATGTGGACAAGGCCCTGTGAAGGTGACAGGTGACTCTCACCTCAAAGGGACCCAAGGGTGAAATCTAAGGGGACTGCTGGTTCTTCCCTCTGCCGCATTCCCTTTCCTCTTTCCATTGGTGCTGGGGTCACTACCTAGGAACTGAGGACACAGCCTGGCAGACAGCAGGAAGCGTCCTCTTGGGAGAGTGCCCAGAACCTCCAGTGGGGTGTGGCTGCGGGCGCCCCACCCCCTAGCCCTTTTAACCCTGGAGGCTCTGGAGGGTTTCCAGATAAAATAGGGGATGCCCAGTTAAATTTGAATCTCACGTAAATTACAAATTATGTTTGGTATCAGTATATCTCAAATATTCCATGGGACATACTTATATTTTTTAAATACTGATGCTTATCTGAAATTCGAATCTAAGTGAGGTGTCTGTCTTGTATCTTTATTTGCTAAATTTGGCAACGCACAAGGGGTGTCTCACTACTCCTGCACACCAGGGCCTTGGGCATTTTCCTTTGTCTGAGACCATGGTGAGAAGCAGCCTGTGCACCCCACACTTGCCCTGTCCTCGTGTGGGGCTCAGGGTTAAGTGGTGAGACAAGCTTCTGTTCCTGATGACCTTCCAGCTTCTGTCTCAGCCCAGCAGGCATCTAACCCGAGTTACTATTGGCCTTCCACGTGCCAGTGGCTCCCCACCTAGATAGATGAATAGCTGCTGCCTCTGATGATGTGACCTAAGAGAGAAGGGGACCAGGGCTCCCCTTCTCTAGTCAGCAGCACCTGCCAGGGTGTCACATCCAGGTCCTTTTGATAGCCCAGGAGCCTGTAGCCCTCAGTCAGCCTGGGCTAAGGGGCTATGGAGGAAAGGCACCTGCTCTGCCTTGGGTGTAGACAATGAAGTGTGGATATTTGTTGTTAGTTCAGTGGCCTAAAGTTAGGAAACAGCAGCCCCACAGCTTTGCAGAACCTGACAGAGGCAAGGAACTGACCCATTTCTGCCCTCTGTAGTTTTTTCTTGTTGCTGTTGTTTTGAGGAGTCCCACTCATTCTGTCGCCCAGCCTGGAGTGCAATGGTGTGATCTCGGCTCACTGCAACCTCCACCTCCTGGGTTCAAGCAATTCTCCTGCCTCAGCCTCCCAAATAGCTGGGATTGCAGATGTGTACCACTACGCCCAGCTAATGTTTTGTATTTTTAGTAGAGATAGGGCTTCACCTTGTTGGACAGGCTGGTCTTGAACTCCTGGCCTCAAGTGATCTACCTCCCCTCAGTCTCTCAAAGTGCTTGGATTACAGGTGTGAGCCACTGCACCCAGCTAATTTTTTGTATTTATTTATTAATTATTATTATTATTTTGGAGATGGAGGCTCAACTCACTCTGTTGTCCAGACTGGAGTGCAGTGGCGCGATCTTGGCTCATTTCGACCTCTGCCTCCCAGGTTTAAGCAATTCTGCCTCAGCTTCCCAAGTAGCTGGGACTACAGGTGCCTGCCACCACGCCTGGCTAATTTTTGTATTTTGGTAGAGACAGGATTTCACTATGTTGACCAGGCTGGTCTCGAACTCCTGACTTCAAGTGATCTGCCCACCTTGACTTCCCAAAATGCTGGGATTACAGGTGTGAGCCACTGCGCCCGGCCATCTGCCCTCATTTATCCTCACCATATCATCGTCAGGTGAACAGGGATGGCGTTTTTAGCTGTTTCCTACCCCCTTTATGATGAGTGAACTGAGGCTGAGAGAGGCGAAGCTTTGCTCACAGTCACATATGCTAACCCATGTGAGCGTTGAGACTTCAACCTTAGCTCAGAGAAAAGTGATAAAGGCTGCTGAACTCTAAGGAGCCTGGGAGTTGTGATCCGGATGAAGTTCCTCCACTCCCACAGTAGGGGCGGGCCTGAAACCGTGCTTGAAGAACCGCGACGAAAAGTCCACAGCCCTGCCCTGGCCTCAGGCAAAAGACAAGTGCTGGCAGCTCTCACTGTGGAGCTCGGAGAGCTCCCCGGTGGGAACCAAGGCTTTAGTGCTGGGCACGGAGCGGGTCAGCCACAGAGACGTCTCTGTGAATATTAAGCCAGACTTTGTAGAAAGGAGACACAGAGGTGGGTGTGGCAGAAATTGCAGATGTAAAGAGTTCTATGTGTTTATTCCACAAGTATTTTCTGAGCATCCACTGTGTGCCAG
The DNA here is from genome assembly GCA_963574635.1 of Cheracebus regulus. NCBI lineage: Eukaryota > Metazoa > Chordata > Mammalia > Primates > Pitheciidae > Cheracebus > Cheracebus regulus. Next base: position 11,246 of record CAUYQU010025982.1, read on the forward strand.
ACACCATTCTAGATACCGGGGATACAGCAGTGAATAAAGCAAATATGCACATACAGGTGTCTGGTAGACAACTTGCTTTTGACCCCAGCCAATGTAATGCAAAATTTAGCCCCTTTAGCAGCTTCTAGAAAGCAATTCTTTCCCACCAAACATGGTGGGGCAGAGGATTCGTTTTACTGAAGATTTACTGGGTCATGATGAGAGGCTGCAGTTGCTCCTCTTGCGTCTCCCGCTCTGTGAGTGTCAGGGTACATGACCCTTCTCCCAGCTCTCCTGGCCATGCACGTGTGCTGGGGGCTCACTGGCCCTCCCTCCACCCCCTGCACCCAGCCCCCCGGCCTGGCTAGCCTTTCTCCAGCAGTTTTCTCAGACAGATAGTCTTGGGAGGGAGAGGATTTGGCCCATTCCTCTCTCACTGTTTGGCCATGAAGGACACAGCCTCTTTCTCCAGGGTCCCTCCTTTCTGAAATGTGGATGTTGTCTCTACCCCATTCCTACTTCTCAGAATCATTGCAGGGAGAAATGAGCTCATATCTGAGAAGGGTTACACTTAGAACTCTCTAGACCTTGGGTCATGGCCACTGGAGACATCATTTGACAGCATCTTGCTCTGAACCAGGCCCCAGTGTCCTGCAAATGGGGGACCTGGTGTCATTATGGGAGTAAGTATCGAGCTTCTCACCTTTTATTTTGGACTGGGTATAATTTAGCACCCTGTTCTCACTCTTTTATTAATAAAATAAAACAATAAACACAGACTACCATCAAAAGAACACTGACAGCCTGTGTTTATGTGTTTATGTTGTGTCTGTGTCTAAGAAGCTGCAACTGCCATGTAGATTTTTAACAAAATGAGTTTTCACTCAGTGTTGGGGGGCGGGGTATGATAATCAAAAATAAAAGGAGGGCAGATTCTTCTGCTGTGTCTTTTGGTTTTTACTCTCTTCCTCTTTCTTTTCTTTTTTTCTTTTCTTTCCTTTTCTTTTCTCTCTCTCTCTTTCTTTCTTCCTTTCTTCCTTTCCTTTCTCTCTCTCTCTCTCTCTTTCTTTTTTTCTGTTAAACAGAGACATTGACCTAAGGCCTAGTCACAGAAACTAAGAGTGCCTGTGTTCACTCTGGAAAGATTCCACCGGGGAAGCAGGCACATGTCCCTCCTGCCTCCTGTTCCCAGGGGCTTTGTTTCCTGCTCTCCTCTGCCCTCTCTGAAAGGGACCCCACAGGTGATCTGAACCCCCTGAATATGGTGCCTGGGGAGAGGAACGTGGGAATGAGGAAAGTAAGGAATGAGGAGGAGAGGAGAAATGGAACAATGAGAGAATCATCAGGGTAAACTGTGATCTCAGGGTCAAGGATGAGAGACACAATGGTCATTTATACATTTTAATCGTGAGTTCAGTCTTTTGACTGAAAGTAACAGAAACAAAATTCTAATTAGCTTGAGCCCCAAAGGTGAAGGTGTTGGCTTACATAAACTACTGTGGAGAGAGCAGGGATACAACACCTGGGTTCAAGGAGTGGACATCCTCGGGACTTACCCTCCCCTCTGGATGTTGGTTTATCCACCACATCTCAAGGCTATGAGGCACTGTGTGCCCATCCTCACAGTCCAATGGCCAGAGAGGAAAGCATTCCTCCTCGCCATCTCCAGCTAGAGGACAGCAAACAGCAGCCTACCAGCGTGCAGTCATTGCAGTTCAAAAATGTTAAACTTTCTTCTTCTCCAGTACTGAGGAAGGAATGGAAAATGGAGACCCTGATGCTCTGATACACCATTCAAGAGAACATAAATTGTCCCAGTCCCTTTGGAGGGAAATTTGTCAGTATCTCTTATAATCTGAAATGTGGTTACCATGGATCTCCTGATGCCATATCTCAAAATCCAGATCAGTAACTCGCATATATGTGCACAAGGAAACACAGGCCAGGGTGTTATCTGAAGAATTATTTGTAGTGAAAAATTAGGAATAACCTAAATGTCCATCTTTAAACCGTGGTATATTTTATACGCTGAAAACATGGAAACTATTAAAAAGAATGAAGTATGTACTGACATAAACCCCTAAGACATCTTGTAAATGAAAAATGTAATTTGTAATACATAGATACAATATGATATCACTCAAGCATAAACCAAAACAAAACCTTGAAATAATAATACATATTTCTCTATATATGCTTATAACGTATTTCTAAATGTGTGAAAATGCATAGAGAAAGGTCTAGAGTCACTAAATCACCTTGGTTATCTCTGGTGATTAAGCGTTGAGATTACAGGAGACTGTCAGGTTTGCACTCTTTCAATGATAACATGTTCATGTATAATTTATGCATTTTTAAAGAAAAAAGCTATGGAAGCATTCTGATTTGTTCAACCCAGATCATGTGACTCTTCCTAGACCAATCACCGTGGCAAGGGACTCTAGCGTTCGGTGACTGGCCCAACCTGGGTTCCATGCGCATTCCTGTGAACACTGGAGCAATACACAATTATTGGCAGCTCCTTCCGAAATTACAGCCAGATTGGTGAAGGAACAGTTCCCCCAAAGAAGGGAGGTGCTGTTCAGAGCAGACAAAACAGTAAGTTTCCTCGATGGTGAAAGCTTTTGGGCCTTCTCATCTTCATGGGTTTAAGTATGTGTCATCCAAGGCTGAAATACTTCGTTCAATACAGTTCTATTACAATATATAGAATAAAAATTTGTTCTGCGCCAGGTGTGATGGCTCATGCTTGTAATCCCAGCACTTGGGAGGCTGAAGTGGGTGAATCACTTAGGCCAGGAGTTCGAGACCAGCCTAGCCAACGTGGTGAACCCTGTATCTACTAAAAAATACAAAAAAATTATCTCGGTGTGGTGGCACATGGCTGTAATTGCAGCTACTCGGGTGGCTGAGGCACAAAAATCACTTGAACCTGGGAGGCCGAGGTTGCAGTGAGCTAAGATTGCATCACTGCACTCCAGCCTGGGTGACAGAGGGAGACTCTATCAAAAATAAGAAGAAGAAGAAAAAAGAATTTGTTCTGCTCATTGCTATATCCCTAGAACCCAGGAAAGTTCTGGGTATATAGTAGATACTCAGTGTAATATACTGATGAAATGGGAACAGCACTACTATACTATGATTTTTTTTTTTTTTTTTTGAGATGGATTCTCAATCTTTCACCCAGGCTGGAGTGCAATGGCACAATCTCAGCTTACTGCCTCCTCTGCCTCCTGAGTTCAAGCAATTCTCCTGCCTCAGCCTTCCGAGTAGCTGGAATTATAAGCATGCACCACCATACCCTGCTAATTTTTGTATTTTTAGTAGAGACAGGGTTTTGCCATGTTGGCCAGGCTGGTCTTGAACTCCCAACCTCAAGGTGATCTGCCCACCTCAGCATCCCAAAGTGCTGGGACTACAGGCATGAGCTACCGTGCCCAGCTGCCTTTGATTACTTTAATAATATTCTGGAAATGAAGAGAACTACAACTCCTCCCTCCCTCAGTGCTCTCAGTAGGGGAAGAAAGGAGAAAGGAAGCGGAATTCAGATTGACAGCTCAGTATTCCTCCCAAGGCCAATGTTCAAGTCAGGTCAGGGAGTGGCCATGACGCACGCCTGGGACAGCTTGACAATGATCTGGCCATGGCATGGGGTTGGGCAGGAGGAGTTGGCCCAGTCACTCATGATTAAGTGGTGCTTCCTTCTGTGGTGTTATAGCCTCACAGATCACTGTGGGGGATGGGACCACAATGGAAGAGAAGGTGGTAAAAGGGTGGGTTGCCTAAGGTGGGTGACCCTTGGGTGGGTCTCCTAACTCATCTGAATTTTTTTCTCATCTGCAAAGTGAGGATGATATTATTATTATTATTTGGAGACAGAGTCTTGCTCTGTTGCCTGAGCTGGAATGTAGTGGGATGATCACAGCTCACTGCAGCCTCTGCTTCCTGGGTTCGAGCGATTCTCCTGCCTCAGCCTCCATAGTAGCTGGGATTAGAGGCATGCACCACCATGCCCAGCTAATTTTTGTATTTTTAGTAGAGATGGGGTTTCACCATGTTGTCCAGGCTGGTCTCAAAACTCCTGACCTCAGGTGATCCATCCACAGCCTCCCAAAGTGGAGGATGACATTATTTTTTAAAAATCGATCCCCTACCCAGTGGTGACCATGACTCTCTACTATCCATTCTGTTGTTGATGTGGAAGCATCAATCCCAGAGGGAGCTGACTTTTCTAAGGGAGCCCACTGTAGAGAAGGAAGAGCAGAATCCCAAGTCCTGCTCATTGGCAGTTCCCAAAGCAGGGAAAGAAGGGCTTGGCAAGGGTGCAGTAAAGGAATAAGGGGCGACCCCAGGGGAAGAACACTGGGGAGCTTGAGACCAGGAAGGCCAAGCATGCAGAGGGTTCCAGGAAGGGGGCACTGGCAGTGCTAACACTGGAGCTATTGGATGGAGGCCTCTGGGGCTCTGGAAAGAGAATGGTCCCAGAAAACAGATGAGGCTGGAAGCCAGACTGAAAAGTGCAAAAGGGTAAACAGCTTCCAGTTCTCCCTTGAGAAATGAGAGGAGGCATTTCCCCCGTGCTTGACTTCCCTGGCTGTATCTAGCCTGCTGAGCTGAGCCCTGGGGAGACTAACTGGGAATCTCTACCATCTCTTATCCGCCTCCCCTGTGCTGGCCTCTGCCTGGGGGAAAGCTGGTCTGCCCCAATTCTCCAGGCAGAGCGGGCTCAGTCATGAGCCCCAGGCCTGGCCCCAGCCCTTGCCACCCCTCTCCAAGGGAATGGATTCTGCTGGGTCCTGCACCAACCCCATCCCCCTACCCCTTCCACTGGGCTGAGGTCCTAACTCCAAGGGCCTGACCAGCTGAAACCAGTTCTCCCAAGCCTGGCCTTCCCAGGGAACTACATGAGCTTCCTTTAGCCAGGCCTCTACCTGCCTGGGAGCCTCTGGATCTTGGACCATGCCATTGTCCTCCCTGAGGGTCTCCACTGCCATACAGACGCCCTCAGCCCCTGTGCCTCCTTTGCAACTGAGTTCTCAGAATCCCTCTCATCTGAGAACATTTCCTTTATAACAGAAGGGGAGAAACAGAATGGTCTGAAGACAGAGCAGACATCAAAACATTATGTTTGTGTATATGTATTTCTACATGTTTTATATTTTGGGGTTGAGACTACTATAGATCTACAATTGTACGTGCGTGTGTTTGTGTGTGTGTGTGTGTGTGTGTGTGTGTGTGTGTGTGCATGTGTGTCCTAATCATCAACTCATCAGAATTTTCCCAGATCATAAAAAATCTGTGAAGGCATTTTAAGGACAAGAGAGACCAGTGTAGAAACCAGTGCATGTTTGTAGGCCAGCAAGAAGCTCTGAGTGGACAGGGAGGGCTCAAGATACTAGAGGGTGACAGAGTTCAGCCAAAAGTCCAAGTGGGGCCAGTGCCTGAATGAAGGGTATAGGGGACAGTTAGGGCTGGAGGTGTCTCTGGCAGGCAGACAGACTGACCCCTGCTTGTACTCTCATTTCCAGATCAGTTCCAGTGACCCCTGGAGACCAGGCTACATTCTTCAAGTGTGATGGATTTTCTGGTTGGAGAAAGTTGAGAATTTTAATTGCTGCAACCACACTGATTTAGTTGCTGAACCTGGGGCTGACTTTGTCTTGGCCGAGTCTTCAATAAGGAACAAAGGGGAACGAGAGGTGTACATGGCTGGTAGTGACTAGAAACCCAAGCCAGGCAGCCCCTGAGCTGAGCAGATCCAGGATACATTCTCAGACACCTCTCCTGTTCTCCCCCAACCCTGACCCCTTACTAGCCCTTTCACTGGTCCACTTCACTCCCACAGCTGAGACCCTGCACCAATATTCATCTCCACCCTATGCTGTGCTCATTACCCAGCATTTGATGAGTGTCATTTATTCATTCAACAAACACTGAGCCTCTACAGTGTGGCAGATAGTATGCCTTGCTGGTGTTAAAGGCATATCCTTGTCCTCGAGAAACTTCTATCTGCCCAGCACCCAGCTCAAGGGGCCCAAGAAGCCACCTAAACTTCTGTCTGGGTAATAGATCCCTCTGTGAACTAATGACAGCTTTGCATACCTCTGCAGGAAAACATACACATGCACATTGTATATTTGCATACACTAGAGGGGTGCAGCAATCCCATGAAGCCCTTCATGATTTAGGGATCTATGTGCCCCAAGTTACAAACACTTGATTTCATTTAACCCTCTCATATTACAGATAAGGAAACTCAGGCCTAGAGGGAAAGGACTTGTCCAAGGTCATGCTGTGGGTGAGGGGCTGCCCTAGAAGCCAGGACCCCTGGCTCCCCAGACCCTGCTCCACCAGGCCTCCCTGCACCCTTGTCATCTGGGAAGACCTGGTGGGGGAGCTTGCATGCCCGGGGCCAGTTTTCTTTTCAGCTGCCAAACCTCGTCCCTTCTCTACCACCCCTCTGGCTTCCCTGGGACAGGGGCAGGGGCTTTCTGAACACTTGCTCTGACCCTGAACATCCACACCAGTTCCCCCCAGCCATCAAGGGAAATGTTCTAGAGGAAGCAGGATGTGTTTTCCTGCAAAATCATTTGTCTCATAAGATGATTTGCATACTGGTGGGGACACAAATGTCATTCCCTGCCCATTTCCTCCCTAGAGAAAAGCTTTCTCCTCAAGAGAGAAGGCGGCTGTATGGGCCCTGTTCCAGCCCTGGGGATGCCCTCCTGACAGTGGGGAGGAGGAATGGGGTGTTAGGAGCCCCCAGAAGTGGTCAGTAAGGAGGCTCTTTTCTGGACCCCTTCCCAAGTCTCAGGGTTTGGCTGGAAGCTCCCCAGCTCCAGCTCGGACAAACAACCCACTCCTACAAACCAGGGCTCTAGGCAGCTCACCTTGCTCTTAAACTTCCTTGGGGTTAAATTACAGAAGATTCAGCTGCCAGAAGAGAGAGTTGAGGTGGTGGTAGATGACAAATAACAACAAATACTCGGTGCTTACTGTGTGCCAAACATTTGCTTATAGCATGTTACATGAACTATAAATTCATTTAATACTTACAGCAACCCAGAGAGATTGGTTCTATTATTTTTTTCCATTGTTGGCAGGAGGAATCAAGGTTCAGAGAGGTTAAGTAACTCGCCCAAGGTCACACAGCTTGTAGTTGCACAGACAAGGTTTGAACTCAGCTGATCTAGCTCTAAAGTCTGGGAATCTAAATACCGTGTAGTGAGAGGAAGCACTGGAAGGCTGGTGATCTGTTCTAACTCTTGAAGACTGTGCAGTACTCAGAAACACTGGCACAGCATTTAAGGCCCCTTAGGAAGCTGGTCGCAGCCACGCTGCTGTTCCATCCTGCCTCCTGCTATGATCCACTTACTGAAACAGGCCAAACATGCCCCAGCTGGCCTGCACGTCGTTTCTTCAGCCCAGGTAGGACGTCCCCATTTCTCTGTCTGAAATGTCTCTTTACCCACTGAGAACCTCTGAAAAGCCATTTCAACATCTCAAGGCTGAGTTGAGCAAGCCCTTCTTTGTATCAAGGTGATTTCTATCGAATTGTCCCTTGTAATTATTGGTTGCTAAGTCTTTCTTACTTCTAGATTTCACTCACTCCCAAGAGCTAGGTGTCTGTCCTATTCATGTCAGAACCCTTAGCACTAAGCTGAACAACTGATGTGGTAAATAGTAAATGTCTGTTATGTACAGAAAACAAAGCAAGTTATAAAATAATATATACAATATGCTAAACATTGTAAATACATCACAGCCCAGAAGAATATATTCCAAAGGATCAACAGCAATTTTCACAGAATTTTGGGGTACAGTGATTTTTATTTTTATTTCCTTGTTTGTATATCTGTATTTTCCAAAATTTCCATGATTAACACGTATTGCTTTTGTAGGGCAGGGCGCAGTGGCTCATGCGGGTAATCCCAGTACTTTGGGAGGGTGAGGAAGGCGCATCATGGGGTCAGGAAATCGAGACCATCCTGGCCAACATGGTGAAACCCTGTCTCTACTAAAAATATAAAAATTAGCTGGGTGTGCTGGCACATGCATGTAATCCCAGCTACTCAGGAGGCTGAGGCAGGAGAATCCCTTGATCCCAGGATCCACTGGCCAGGCGCGGTGGCTGATGCCTGTAATTCCAGCACTTTGGGAGGTCAAGGCAGGTGGATGAAAAGGTCAGTAGTTCAAGACCAGCCTGGCCAAGATGGTGAAACCCTATCTCTACTAAAAATAAAAAAATTAGATAGGCGTGGTGGCAGGTGCCTGTAATTCCAGCTACTTGGGAGTCTGAGACAGAATTGCTTGAGCTCAAGGAGGGCTGTGCAGAAGTTGCAGTGAGCCGAGATCACGCCACTACACTCTAGCTTGGTGACAGAGCGAGACTCCATCTAAAAAAAAAAGTATTATTTTTGTAATGAGAAAGGAAATGACAAATTATTTTAACATTATTTGGTTTTTTTTTGAAACAGGATCTCTGTCACCCAGGCTGTAGTAGTCATATGATCATAGCTCACTCACTGCAGACTCAAATCCCTGGGCTCAAGAGATCCTCCTGCATAGCTGGGGCTAAAGGCACATGTCGCCATGCCTGGCTAATTTTTCAATTTTTTTGTGCAGACAGGGGATCTCACTTTGTTGCCCAGGCTGGTCTTGAATTTCTGGCCTCCAGTGAGCCTCCTTCTTCAGCCTCCCAAAGCACTGGGATCACAGGAATGAGCCACTGCTCCCAGCCTTAAAATCATTTCAAATGAACAATAACAGCTAATATTGATGGAGCACTTACCACATGAAAACATTTAACAGCTTCATGTGTACTATCTCTAATCCTCTGCAAGCTCTCTGCAGTAGGTACTATTGGTGTCATTACCATTTTACAGGCAAGGAAACTGAGGCCCAGGGCAGTTAGGTAACTCACTCAAGGTAATGCAATTTATTTTTAAAATTTTATTTTATTTATTTATTTATTTATTTACTGAGACACAGTCTCACTCTGTCGCCCAGGCTGGAGTCCACTGGTGCGATCTCGGCTCACTGCAACCTCTGCGCACCCTCCCTGGATTCAAGCAATTCTCCTGCCTCAGCCTCCCAAGTAGCTGTAATTACAGGTACTTGCCGCCATGCCCATCTAATTTTTGTATTTTTAGTAGAGACAGGGTTTCACCACGTTGGCCAGGCTGGTCTTGAACTACTGACCTCATGATCCACCTGCCTCGACCTCCCAAAGTGTTGGGATTACAGGCATAAACCAACTTGCCTGGCCAGGTAATGCAATTTAGAAAACAGTGGAGTTGAGCTTGGAGCCCACATTGTCACGCTCCGGAACCTGTACTGCAACCTCTCCTTGACCAGCCTCTAGATAGAAGGTGGGTAGATTGGTAAATTTCTCTCTTTTTAAAAAATCAACTTTTAGGCCAGACACAGTGGCTCACGACTCTAATTCCAGCACTTTGGGAGGCTGAGGCGAGTGGATCATTTGAGGTCAGGAGTTCAAGACCATCCTGGCCAACGTGGGGAAACCCCATCTCTACTCAAAACATGAAAATTAGCTGGGTGTCATCGTGAAGGCCCTGTAATCCCAGCTATTCAGGAGGCTGAGGCAGGAGAATCGCTTGAACCCAGGAGGCGAAGGTGCCAGTGAGCTGAGATCTTGCCACTGCTCTCCAGCTTGGGCAACAGCGTGAGATCCCATCTAAAAAAAAAAAAATCAACTTTTACAATTTTGAGGTAATTTCAATCTCAGTGTATTTGTCTATTCTCACGCTTCTAATGAAGACATACCTGAGACTAGGTAACTTATAAAGGAAAGAGGTTTAATTGACTCACAGTTCAGCTTGGCTGGGGAGGTCTCAGGAAACTTATAATCATGGCAGAAGGGGAAGCAAACACGTCTTTCTTCACATGGTGGTAGCAAGGAGAAGTGCCAGTCAAAGGGGAAAAACCCCTTATAAAATCATCAGATCTCGTGAGAACTCACTCATCATGAGAATAGCATGACAGTAACCACCCCCATGATTAAATTACCTCCCACTGGCTCCCTCCCATGATATGTGGGGATTATGGGAACTACAATTCAAGATGAGATTTGGGTGGGGACAAACCATATCACTCATGACAGATACAAGAATAGTACAGTTAATTTCTGAATATCCATCCCCCAGTTTCAATAGTCATTAATGTTTTGCCACATTTGCTTTTTCAATCACTTTCTCTTTTTTTCTGTCTACATAAATACATAGTATCATTATAACAGTATTTTTGAGATACAAGTCACATACCATATATGCAACCATTAATGGAAAGTCAGTTTTAGAATATTTTCATTACCTAAAAATGAAACCCTGGGTCAGGTGTGGTGGCTCATGCCTGTAATCATCCCAGCACCTTGGGAGGCCAAGGTGGAGGGAATTGCTTGAGCCCAGGAGTTCAAGACCAGCCTGGGCAACAAGGCAAGACCCTATCTTTATAAAAAATAAATTAGCCAGGTGTGGTGGCATGTGACTTTGGTCCCATCTCCTGGGGAGGCTTAGGCAGGAGGATCCCAGGAGGTTGAGGCTGCAGTGAGCCGTGACTGTGTTCCATCCAGCCTGGGTGACAGAGTAAGACCCTGTCTCAACAAAAGAAAAACCAAAAAAACAAAACCTTGTACCTCTTTTAGCTATCACCTCCCTAAACCCAATTAACCTCAGCCCTAAGCAACCACTAACCTATTCTCTGTCTTTATATATTATAGTCTCTATGTAGACAGAATAGACTGTAATGTCTATTCTGGACACTGCATATAAACCGTCATATAATCTGTAGTCTGTAGTGACTCACTTTTTTCACTTAGCATAATGTTTTCACGATTCATGTATCAGTCCTTCATTCCTTTTTATGGCTTTATTACAGTCCAATATATGGACGTATCACATTGTAGCTGGCCAGCCCTTGATGGACATTGGGCTGTTTCTATATTTTGACTATTATGAATAATGCTGCTATGAACATTCCCGTACAAGTTTTTGTGTGGACATAGGTTTCATTTCTCTGGGACGTATACCTAGGAGTGGAATTTCTGGGCCATGCAATAGCCATCTGCTTAATTGTTTGGGGCCTAATAATGTACTTATATTTTATTTCTGAACCATTTTGAGGTGAAGTTGCAGACATGATCCTTTATCCCTAAACACTTCAGAGAAACCAAACCAAGGCCATTCTTCTTCCTAACCACATTTCAGTGATTCAATTCAGGAAATTTAACATTGATACAATATTACTATTATATAATCCACATGCAAATGTTGCCAGTTATGTCCTTAACAGCAATTTTCCCCCACCCAAGACGCAAACTGGGGTCACGCACTGCATCTAGCTGTTCTGTCTCCTTCCTTTCCTTCTGTCTAGGGCAGTTCCTCAGCCTTTCTTGTCTTTCTGTAGTTTTGTGAAATGTCCCTCAGTTTAGGCGTGCCTGATGTTTGGACGGATGAGTTTCAAGGCTTGTCCATGTGGTGGGCACTGAGGTGGAGTCGCGTAGCTGCCCAGGCAGAGGAGGAGCGAAGGGACCCGCCGCAGACCGGGCCCGGGGCGGGGCCGGCAGTGGAAAGTGCCCCACCTGGACACCTGGAGGGTTTACTGAGAAGTGCCAAGAGAAAGGAAGGGGTTGTGCGGAGGCTTCGTCCACGCCCTTTCCCAGGAACAGCTCAGGGGCCTGGAGGGCGCGAGAGCGCGTTCCCGGCCCGGGCCGTGGGCAGGCACTTCCCATCGCCGCACCGAGGGCTCCCGGACCTCGCCGGCCCGAGTTGCCGGGATATCCGGGAAGGGCGGGCGCGGGGGAGACCAGCTGGCCGGTGCTGGGAAGGAGCTGCCCCTTCTGGGAAGGGCCTTGATGCAAGGGCCCACCCCCGTGCCCGCGCCCTGCACCCCCGCTTCCGTCAGCCCCGGCGGGGCTCTTGGGAAGGCGCGGGGCGGGGGCGGCTGATTCAAATCCGAGGCCCGAGATGGCGAGTGGGCGCCAGGGGGCGGCTGGCTTCACTGGGTCCTGGCCCTGAGCCGGTTTGCTGGGCTGGGACTCCCAAAGGCCGTAGCAACTTTTCCAAGAGGACTTCTGCGGACTTCTGCGTGCTCCCTCAATGTGATTGAGGAGCCCCAGAGACTCTCCCATCCTACCGCACAGCTGCCAAGTTCCACCTATGGCAGCGGTGGTTGGGCTGCTCGTTGTTCATTCATTCATTCATTCTTCATTCATTCATTCATTCATTTTGTGGCTGCAGGCCTCTGCCTGCTCCTCATCTTTCCCCCTCCCTGTCGGGGAAGCGGCTCGGTAGGGCTTCCAGGTAGCAGTCCTGTACCTAATCTGCTTCTGATGAGAACACCTGTCCTCATAGTGCCAGCCCACCTGCCCTCCCTCAGCCCCAGGGCCTTGAATTCTGGCCACCCCAGGGCTGAGCTGGCCTCTGCCCACTTTACAATGAGGGTGACAGACACCAGGGGAAAAGGCAGGGCCTTAGGGAGCTAGCCAGGAAGAGGTAGAATGGGGAGAGGAGGAAGGAAACAATACTTTGCCCAGGCAGGGACCAGGCCAAGAGACCTGCAGGAACGTCATAGTTGTCCAAGTCTGCACCCTGACAATCTGCAGACATGCTTTGCTCTGTCCTCACAGGCTTCTGAAAATTGGAAAAGTTCACATAAAAATCCAGATATCTGATTTTTATTAACAAATAATAAGATCTGGCAACTCTAAGCTTGCACTCCTGTGGCAGCCAGGGCTGAACCAAGAACCTTTCCGGGACCTGGCCATGGTCGCACCCACCCCTTCTTACTGTCTAAACCTTCTGCACTAGCTCCATTACTTGCCTCTTCCCCAAGGGCACCTGTGAGCTCACTCAATCCTCACCCTACCACCCTGTGAGGCCAGGAACCCAATCCCATTTTATATAGGAAGAAATAGAGGGGAGAGATCAACCACCTCGCCCAAGGTCATAGCCAGGGAGAGGTAGCGCTGGGTTATCTGCTCCCAGTGGATGCTCTCTTTGCTCTGCTGTGCTGTTTCCTTGTGGGTGATCTGGTGTCCCCAGCAGCAGCTGGGTGGATGTCAGATGTAGACAGCAAATGGAAAGCCCTTGGCCATTGTAGTCTGGAGACTTCTAGGCCACCACAGAGTCCTGAGCTGGGCTACACAGCTCTTGGCTGAGGCTCTGGAGTGGCACCACCAAAGCATGGAGCAGGAAGGGTCGGTCACAGTCCCACAGTGAACTTAGGCAGGCAAAAGGACCCAGACATCTCTGTGTGGGGTGTTGGCCTCTAATCAATTAGGGGGTGCTCTTTCTTTGTTGCTTCTCTCTCTTTGCTAAAAGTGGGCTCCATATGGCCTTCTTGCCCTACATGGGGGCAGTTGATGGAGAATAGTGCCAAGACTTTCTTAGTCCATAAATCACAGTACGCTACGGTCAGACTTCCTTGAGCAAAGCTCTTTCTGCTTGGTTGCGCATTCTCCTCCTGGAAAGGTTTGCCAACCCTTTTCCTGATTGGACTTGTCCAATACTTCTTAGCAGCTTCTAGAAATGAATCAAAGGGCAGTACCTTACAGTCACAGGGGGTCGGACGAAGCTAAGGTAACTACCTTCTAAGAATAGTTCAGCTGAATATGGCACTCTACAGTTTATAAAACCCTTTCACACTCATGTGTATTACTTTGGTTCACACAACTTTAGAGCTGGATAGAGGAGCAATTTGCAAACTTACCTTGAGCAAATTCCCTTCCTCTTTTTCTGTTTTGATTTCCTCATTGATGAAAAAACAAGTAGATGCTCTCTTTTTAAGGTATTTTGAGGCAAAGCTGCTCTGCTTTCTAACTCCTGGGAGTGCTATTCACATTGAATGCCATGTGACAGGTCCTCCTAGGATTATGCAATGGGTGGAACTCCTCATATGCGTGTTGTGAGGATGAAATGACATCATTTATGTACTAGCACAAGACCTGGGAGATAGTAGGTGATGAATAAATGCTTATCAAGTGAGTGAACTACTCACTTGGTCATGATGAATTCTGAGGGAAGCTCATAGGAAGAAGGAAGTCGTATGGCCCCCTGCGGATGCTGTTGCCTTTCCTGCCCATTTTTCTGGATCTCTTGCCAAGTCGCCCTTTGTCCTAGGCCTCTGGGCTCCCAGCCGGCAGAAGGCACAGAGTTATCTATGGGTCCTGAAGTGCTGGGCCTGGGCTGTGTGATGACCAGCCTTCCGCTTGCTTGAAGTTTCCGCTGGGGGGCTGGAAACCACAGCATCCAGATGGCTAATTGCTTTGTGCCTGTTTCTGCAAATCACAGTGATTCACTGTCCCTGCTGAAAACACGCTCTCTTTTCAAAGATTTAATGGTTTCCAAAATTAATTTAGGCTCATCTGTTATCCCCCTGCCCTTCTGCACTGTCCTCTCTCTCCCCAGCACCCTCTTTTTTTTCCCATCCCACAGTGGAGCATTCTGTGTCAAAAGCCGGCTTTTACTCTGCAGGGCAACACGGAGAGGGATGGGAAGCATAGACCCCTTCCAGGGTCACCTGAACACAAGCTGAGTGTGGCTTGTCAGGTGGAAGCCCAGGAGGGAAGAGCCAGTGGCAGTTTCTCCCATCACCCCACAGGCTCAGGCCACCAGCTTCGGTCGAAGAGGTGTCAGTCAGCCTCCTATTCGTACTCCAAGCAGCCTCCCATTCGTACTGTTTTCCTTAGCGAACTCCCAAGGATCACCTGCTTTTTATGTGTGAGAAACATGGTCAGTTTTGTTTGCTTTCGACAGCTCATTATGGGTCCACAATGCCAGTCCTGGCTAAAAGGCCACAGGTTTAGGGTGTCTATCTCCATCTGATACTCACTTGTTTCTTGACCATCTTTGGATGGTCATTTATTGGAGCTCTCTCCATGCCAGGCATATGGTAGGCCCTGGGGGGCCAGGTGTAAAAAACTACTGCAATCTTGGCCTTTCAGGAACTCAGTCTAGAGGGAGAAAGAAAAGGCCCGAGGCCAGCAAGCCTCTCTCTGATCTGCTTCATCTATTTCAAGGCTGTGTTGTTAACTATATTGAATTTCCCAGTTATTATAACTTCCTAATAAATTGTTGATTTTATCAGTATGGAATGTCCATCCCACTTTGACCCTTGTAATGCTTTTTACCTTAAATTCTATTTTATTCTGCGCATCACTAGGGGACTAGTTGAATCAGTTATGGTATATCCTCACAATAGAGTACTATGCAGTTGTGAAAAATAATGAGGGCCATCTTTATGTGCTGTTATGGAGTGATTTTCAGGATATATTGTTAAGATGGAAAAGCAGGAAGGAGAAAATATGTATTGTATACAACCGTTTAAGGAAGAGAAGTATTCATCATGTGTGTGTTTGCCTGTATATTAAAATGTAGAAAAATAAATCATTACATCAAAGTAAATAAATTGATAAAATGGGGTAGAAAGGGAGAGATGTTTGTCAAAGGGTGCAAACTTTAAGTTATAAGATGAAAAAGTTCTGGAGATCTAACATATGGCATGGTGACAATAGTTAATATCACTGTATTATGTATTTGAAATTTGCTAAGAGAGTAGATCTTCAGTGTTTTTGTCACACACAAAAATGACAATGATGTGAGGTGACACATGTTAATTAATTTTATTGTGGAAATCATTTCATTATGTATACATCTATCAAATCATTACATTGTATATCCTAAATACATACAGTTGTTATTTGTCAATTATATATCAAATAAAGTCAAATAAACAAATATATGTCAAAGAAACAAAAACAAAAAATCCTCATAAAAAATAAAAAACAATAAAAATAAATAAATATAAATATTCCTTTTGGGAGAGGGAGAGACTGGGCAGAGGGGTCAGGAATAGAAGCAAGGCTTCTCTGAATAGACAACTTTCTAGATTTGATTTTGGAATGTAAATATTAAACATAGTTATAAAACAAAATTGAAAAGGAGAAATCACTTCTTAAAAAAAGACAAATGATAACTGTGTATCAGTTTGGTGGCAAAACTCACAGAATTATTTCAAGAGACTCTAAAATATAGTATTTAAGAGTATGACTGTTGAGAGATATACTCTATGTAGGGAACAATAGCAAAACACCCTGCAAAAATAAACCCCCTTTGGTAATCACATAGTTAGTAATATTACTGCTACTATTATTCTGGAACTATTATAAGTAGGTAGGATGAAGCAAATAAGCAACTATGTTAACATTAGGATCCAAGATTTTCAGTATAATAGAACAGAGACACAAACATAAAAATCAAATATGTTAAGCAAAAATTCTAAATTTGAAGAAGATATACTATAAGTATGGACTTGTGATTAATTTAAAATAATCTACTTCCTAGCAGAGTCAACTGAGAAGGCCTAGAAACAATAGTCAATCCAATAAGAATGAGCACCTCTGAACCCCAGATTGTGATTTCTAACTACTATGTTCCACTAAAAGGACCAAGGCTTCTCGGGGAAATTTTTCCTTGTTTGTCTTGTACATTATCCTACCCTGTGGGTTATAGGATACAAGTTTGTCAAATCACATAGAAGGAAGTTACCAGAGATGATTAGAGTCTTGTCAAAAGAAGAGCAGCATTGACTTGAAAAGGCATCCACTGGCCAAAAATCGGATAATTAAGCACCAATAGAATAATAATTGATTGCATTTATTGCAGCATTATTCACAGTAGCCAACATATGGAATGAACCCAAATGTCCATTTACCCCTCCCTCCCTAACTACGGTTTCCCCCGCAAGAGATGATTACTTCAAATCTTCTAGCTGTTTTTTTTTTTTTCTGTGATAATTTCTTTGTTGTTGTTTTTTCTTTATTTTTTGAGAGAGGGTCTTGCTCTGTCACCCAGACTGGAGTACAGTGTCACAATCTCAGCTCTCTGCAGCCTCTGCCTTCCAGGCTCAACTCAAGGAGTCCTCCCATCTCTGCCTCTCCAGTAGATGGGACCACAAGCATGTGCCACCATTCCTGACTTTTTATTTATCTATTTATTTTTGAGAGATAGGGTTTCACCATGTTGCCCAGGCTGATCTCAAACTCCTGGGCTCAAGCAATCCACCTACCTGGGCCTCCCAAAGTGCTAGGATTACAGGCAAGAGCCACCATGCCCAGCCTCTCCCTGTTTTTAAGTGATATGCTTATTCTGTTAATTCTTGATATTGAAGGGACACAGCTCTGCCAAGGCACCTGGTGATCTTGCATATATCCAAATAGGGCACCAAGGCAAAGGGTTGAACCACAGTGAATATGAGTCTTGGCAGAATGACTTGCGATCTTCTCAGAACATGAGAGAGTATGGGAGACTTGTAAAGAGCTGCTAAGAAACCATTTTCCATCCACTCTTATCTCCCCTGGGAGGCTGTCATAAGACAGACAAGACAAGGCAAGGCCAAGACCTGACTGATTCAATCAGCAAAGATACAATGAACCACTTCAGATTTAGACAGTTTATTACTTATAGACAGAGAAAAAATAAGAATAAGCTGAAAGCACTAGCTCCCTGTGATCCTTTTCTCACACATCAAAAAGGATGACACAAAAGGAGCCCATGGCTGAAACACGAGTTGTTGGACATCCATTGCTGAGGAATCAGTCTTAGACTGTGGCTAAGCAGTTTTACATTCTTCAGCTTTTTTCTGAGGTATGGGGCTTTAGTGATTCGATTCTTTTTGGGTTTTTTCCTTTTTATTTTCTTTCGTCTTTAGTGATCTGAAAAGTCAAAGTGAGGAAGTGGTTCATTGTATCTTTGCTGATTGAATCAGTCAGGTCTTTGCCTTGCCTTGTCTTGTAGGTGATAGACACCAACTATTGATTTCCTGTGTGATAATTAAGGTTTTAGTTTTCTTACATTTTCCCTCCCTCATGTAAATGTAGTATGATTTTTTTAAAAATTAAGTTGGTAGTTAATGTTTATATTGTTCTGGCTCTGCTGAAGATGGTATTGCATAATGACATTCCCTCCAACTTTGTGGTTTTCTTGCAGTTAAGAGTTGCCATAGTTTTTCTTTTGCTTAGTTTTCAAAAATAGCTATTGCTAATATTTTCCAATGTTCTGTGTATATCTGTTAAACATCTAGCAACACTTTTCTTCCAAATGTCCAAGTGTATGAAATAATTGCTCACTATCCCCTCCTCTACTGCCAGAGATCTCCCTTCTTTGCCTTGTCATCTTGCTACAATTTGGACGTGTTACTCTCTACACCTGGGGCTCAGGTGTCATCTTAGGATTTCTTACCATCAGTCTTCTTCTTTGCATTGCTTCTCTGTTTTCTGGAGTCCCTTTGTTCCTTGTTCTTGGCTTAGTCTTTTATTTCACTGAATCATATCCCTCACTATCTTCCTAAGAAAAGGTGTGTAGGAGGTAAAAATTTTGAGTTTTTACATATCTGGAAATGTCTTTATTCCACAGTTATCTTTTATTTGGCTAAGTATAGAACGCCAGGATAAAAATAATTTTCACTCAGAACTTTGAGTGCCCAACACTACTCTCCTCCTGTCCTGCTGTTGTACTCCTTCATACATTACATGGTTTTCTCTCTAGAGGTTATTAGTTTATTCCCATTTTCCTGGAATTCTGAAATTTAAAATTATTGCCTTGGTATTTCGCCCCATTCTAATGGACACATTTAGTGGACACTTTCAATTTGGAGTTTTATGTCCTTCACTTCTGGGAAAATTTCTATCTATCTATCCATCCATCCATCCATCCGTCTATCAATCACCTATCTATTCATTCTATCCTTTGTTTTCTCTGTTTTCAATGCTGAATAAGAGTTCTGAAACTTTTTGAATATACTTTTAACAATCTTTTCTTCTCCTAGCTTTTATTTCTTTTATTCTACTTTCTGGGAGATTTCTTCAACTTTATTTTCCTACTTTTTTGACCACTTTTTTTTTTTTTTTCTTTTTAGAGACAGAGTCTCACTCTGTCACCTAGGCTGGAGTGCAGTGCATGCTCATAGCTCACTGTAGACTCAAACTCCTGGACTGAAGTGATCCTCCTGCCTCTGCTTCCCAAAGTGCTGGGATTTCAGGCATGAGCCGCTGCACCCAGCAGTGATCACATTTTTAATTTGTAAGAGCTCTTTATCATCCTCTGATTATTTCTACTTCACACCATCCTGCTCTTTTTCATAGATATGTATCTTCTTTTAAATCTCTGAGACTATCAGTTAAAAATACACATAAAAAATTTAAGTTTATTTTTGCATCATCTCTGTTTCCTTTAGCTCATTTTTTTCTGTTGTTTGCTTGCTTTGGTCTCCCTCTTTCATGTGGGATACTTTTTGCAAATTTCTGGTGATCCCGGGTTATTCAGTCATACGTAGCAGTGAGGCAGCACAATGATTGGCGACTCTGTTCTATGGGCAGATATTTACTGGGAGTTTCTCAATCTCAGGCTATTTCATTGGGAAACCATAGAAGTCCATCCTTCAGAGGTCAGTAAAGGGTGCGTTTGAGACGTTTGGGTGGGGGGCATTTTGACAGCATGGCTTCTCCTTTGGCATGTTTAATTGTGATGTTTGACAGACATCCTTGTAGTCAAAGATGACACTTTTAAAATAAATTATCTCCTAATGATGACTTGGGCCCTGTCACTCAATGGGAGAATCAGCAGAACCTATAGGATCTTAGTGGAATTGACATTCTCTCTTGTAATTTTGTTCCTGTTTATTTTAAACTTTTCTTTGTGTTTCACCAGAAAAGAAAGATGATGCTCAGTTTTAAACTTAACAGTGCACAAGTTGCTTTGTTACAATAAAACCCAACGTGTACTCACACACAAAAAGTCCATCTTCAGGGAACTTTTCTCTGCAGCTGACAAATTTTTTTTCAGTGAAGAATCCTCCAATATTCTAGCCAGGGAACATATACCTGATAGTCCGTTTCTGGAAATGGGGTAAGGGAAGGAGCCTGGCAGTGGGCTCCACTGTGAATGTGAAGACTTAAACCTAATCCTCCGATCTCAGCCAGACACCTGCCCTACTCTTGCTGGGATCCCTGAACCTGGGGGTGCTCTGGTTCTATTTCTCTAGAGAAAAAACCTCCAGTCAAGTGCAAGGACATAGTTGCCTGACTATATGGGATTGGGAGGGGATATGGAGTTGTAATTTCTTCATATATTTCTTTCAACTGCTTCCCTAGGGTTTAGCCTATGCTTCCAACTCACTTCCTGCAGAAGCTGCTGCCTCCAAGTTGCCAGCTCTCGGAGCTCTCTGGGGAGAATCTGCTCAGTCCTCACCATCAGTGCCATCCTTGGGCCTTTCAAGCCTTCCTGTTCTCTACTCTGCTAATTCAGTTATCACTATGGCAGCCACTTTTAATCATCCCCAAATTTGCTAAGTTATTTTGTCCACTGAGGTCCTCACTCCCATTCTCTGAATTCTTATGGGTTTATGCTTTTGTGGGGTCTTTGGAGAAAAAGGAGATAAAGATATATGGTCAATTTTTTATCTCCAGTATCTCTGACATCATGTGTTGTCAGCCACCCACTTTTAAAACTAGAATTTATTTTTTTAATTTAAATTTTATTTTAAAATTGATAAATAATTGTATATACTTAAGGGGTACAATGTAATTTACACACACATATATATATAAATATATATAGTACTTGTATATACATGTACAATGTGTGTATATATATGTATATATACACACACACACATACACACACATTGTACTTAAGGAGTACAATGTGATTTATATATATAAAAACACACGTATATGTTATTCCCTATTTGTATATGTTTTATGTGTATATAACATGTATATATGTTTTATATATATGTATGTGTGTGTGCATATATATATATATATATATCTATAATCACATTGTACTCCTTAAGTACAATGTGTGTGTGTGTGTGTATATATATATACACATTGTACAATACATGTATATACAATTACTATACACACACCCACACATTGTGGAATGATTATATCAAGTTGATTAACACATTCATCACCTCACACACTTATTTTTTGTAGTGAGAACATTTACAATCAATTCTTCTAGCAATCTACATGATTATTAACTATGGTCATCATGCTGTGGAGCAGAGCTGGAAAACTTCTTTCTCTGTCTATCTGAAACTTCATACTCTTTGGTCAACATCTCCTTCCTCGCCTTCCCAGCCTCTGGTAACCACCATTCTACTCTCTAAAGTAGGAATTTACTTTAAATGTTCCCTAAACATTTGTTTCAAGCATCCAAGATTCCATAAAAGTCTTTATGTCACCGTCTCCTTAAAGGTCTTGATCTATTCCCAGCCTTCACTCGGCCAAACTAAAACCTCAGTTCTCACGTTGATGTCCTCGCCAGGCTCTGAGTCCTCTGGTCCTTTTTCTCTGGCCTCCCTTCAGTTGTCCTTCTGGAGGGCCACTGACAAGAAATGCAGGCATCCTAGGCACTCCCTGGATGACAAAATCCTCTTCTACAAATATCTCTGCCCTAAGTGGTTGCCTAGGCAGGGTAAAAGGCAAGGCGTGCCTTTGGTGGAAGAGCGTGTTCTCCACATTCTTCCCCACTGTGGACAAAGTTCTCAGAAGCCACTTTGGCTGCAAGGAAGTATCCCTTAAATGGTGTGTTCTCACATCACCACGCACCACATTGCCCAAGGGAACACTGCTATAATTAGCACATGGGCTCCTCACCAGTCCATCACATTCTAGTAAACCCAGATGTAAGGAAGACTTGGTGGAAAAGAGGAGAAAGCCAAAAAACAGACAAAATAAGAAGAGGGGAAGAAGGATGATAGGGGAAGGGTGGTGATAATATTCATAATAAGGTTTGTAATTAATGATTATAATAATTACTTGCATTTGCAAAGATTTCCACATGCATGGTTTCATTCACTACATGTAACAACACAAAAAAGTACACACTTAGTCCCTTTAAACTACCTTATGGGTTCAATCAGCCGTTGTAGATTTTAGAACTTAATTATGACTTTCTTATGGAGAGATTTGCTCCAAGTTTCAAACAATGATTTACAAATGGAAACATACACTGCGTGGAAGTTTAGGGCTGCCTGACTAGATGAAGGCACACCACGATTTCTCTGAAAATGGAGGACTCATTCCACAGGGGTTGATTGTGAGTTCTCCTCTGAGCCAGCTGTGGTGCTGAGTGCCGAGGTGAAGGTACAGGTGAATAATGCTGGGTGCTCCTGCCCACAGCGAGTGGGTCTAAGAAGAGAGCACCTGATGCTGCCAAGGCACTGCAAAGGAAGGATTCAGTGAGGGTCTGCGAAGGATGGACTCATGGACCAGAACTTTGACATGGATCTGTCCATCAGAAAAGATAGGGTAGGGCATTTTTGCAGAGAACATGATGGACAAACACATGAAGGCACAGTTAATAATTTGATATGGACAAACCAAGGGTGGCATCCCTGTAGCAGACATGGGAATTGTTACCACCCAACAAAGAGTCCTCCTTGAGTATTAATACATTAATTTTCCTCCGGGAAGCTATTTCTCCACACCAACTTTCAGTCCACATGATTGGGTAGGACTGGGTATAACACTCAGGACTGACAATTCATCAGAGAGATTCACTCAGAAATCGGCATGTGACCCACTCTGGGCCCCTGAGAGTGGATCCTGAGATTTTTGCTAGAGCTCTTGGAAAAGAAGCATGTTCTTTCTCTTTGTTTGATTATTTTTTGTTTGCCTGTTTGTTTATATGCATTGAGTAAGAACAGAAAGAAATAAAATATTGACATCAGTGAATTTTTGGTAGGGGAATAATGATGACATTTAGGGTTTTTGAACATTCACATATTATTTATATTTTCTACAAATTTATTATATTTCTATTAAAATAGATTTTTTTTCTTTCTTTTATTTTTCTGCAACAGAGTCTCATTCTGTTGTCCAGGCTGGAGTACTGTGGCGCCATCTTGGTTCACTGCAGTCTCTGCCTCCCAGGTTCAAGTCATTCTCATGCCTCAGCTGCCAGAGTAGCTGGGACTACAGGTGTGCACCTCCACACTTGGCTAATTTGTTTTTGTATTTTTAATAGAGGCAGGGTTTTTGCATGTTGGCCAGGTTGGTCTATAACTCCTGGCCTCAAGTGATCCACCTGCCTTGGCCTCCCAAAGTGCTGGGATTACAGGCATGAGCCACCATGCCCTGCTAGTTTTTTTTTTTTTTTTTTTTTTTTGAGACAGAGTCTTGCTCTGTTGCCCAAACTGGAGTGTGGTTCGATCTCAGTTCACTGCAGTCTCCACTTCCCTGGTTCAAGTGATTCTCCTGCCTCAGCCTCCTAAGTAGCTGGGATTACAGGCATCTGCCACCATGCCTAGCTAAATTTTGCATTTTTAGAAGAGATAGGGTTTCACCACAATAGCCAGGCTGGTCTTGAACTCCTGGCCTCAAGTGATCCACCCGTCTTGGCCTCCCAGAGTGCTGGGATTACAGGTATGAGCCACAAGCCCAGCCAAAATAGATTTTGATGTTATAAATTATTTTTAAAATATTTAGGTTGGGTGCAGTGGCTCATGCCTGTAATCCCAGCACTTTGGGAGACCAAGGTGGGTGGATCACCTGAGGTCAGGAGTTGGAGACCAGCCTGACCAAAATAGTGAAACCCCATCTCTACTAAATATACAAACTTAGCCGGCATGGTGGTGCATGCCTGTAACCTCAGCCACTTAGAGACTGAGGCAGGAGAATCCCTTGAACCCGGGAGGTGGAGGTTGCAGTGAGCAAAGATCACACCAATGCACTCCAGCCTGGGCAATAAGAGTGAAACTTCATCTCAAAAAAAAATATATATATATAAAATATATTTTATAATACATTATAAAACAATATAAATATGTACTGTAATGATTATGTTTATAATATATGAATAATAGATTTGTGTAATTTTTACATTAATATAAAACAGAAGTGCTTTAAGCCCCAAATGCCCATTTATTCCTTCCCTTGTTTCCAGTTTTTTTTTTTTATTGCATTTTAGGTTTTGGGGTACATGTGAAGAACATACAATATTGTTGCATAGGTACACACGTGGCAGTGTAATTTGTTGCCTTCCTCCCCTTCACCTATATCTGGCATTTCTCCCCATGCTATCTCT
>CAUYQU010025984.1:0-11120 GCA_963574635.1 Cheracebus regulus
TGCTTATTTGTTATTTTCATCCCCTATTCCTTCCTGTCTCCATTGTTAAGCACAATTATTGGCATAAAAGAGGTTTTTAATACCCACTTTTAGACTGCATTCTAGCCTGGGCAATAAAACAAGAATCCCGTTCTCTCTCCCTCTTTCTCGTCATCTTTCTTTCTCTCTTTCATTCTTTTTTTCTTTCTTTTGCTCTTTCTCCTTTTCTCTCTTTTTCTTTGTTTTAAAAAAAAAAAGAGCCATTGAAAGAAATTCAAGATTTTTTTTAAAGCCAACTGCAAAAAACACAGCATTATCAATTTTTGTCAAAACACCCAAAAATTATATATATGTGCATGTAAATGCATTGAAAAGGCTATCAAAGGATATAGGGCTAAGTGGGAAGAAAGAAACTTATTTTCTCCTCCATCTATTTCTCTGTTGTTTAAGATTTGTATGACTATTATCTTCACTGACTACATACATATTAAATACCCAAATACATATTAAAAATATTGATTCAACTTGCTTATCATTTTCTTAACTCATTACCCTCTTAACTTTTGCTTTTTTTTTTTTTTTTTTTTGAGACGGAATCTCACTCTGTTGCCCAGGCTGGAGTGCAATGGTGCGATTTCTGCTCACTGCAACCTCTGCCTCCCAGGTTCAGGCGATTCTCCTGTCTCAGCCTCCCAAGTAGCTGGGATTACAGGAGTAATCCCACACCCAGTTAATTTTTTAATATTTTTGGTGGAGACGGGATTTCACCATGTTGGCCAGGCTGGTCTCAAACTCCTGACTGCAGGTGATCCAACCGCCTCGGCCTCCCAAAGCACTAGGATTACAGGCATGAGCCACAGCACCCAGTCAACTTTTGCTCTTACTACCCTGTAATAGTAAAAACTGTTGTCCCTAAGATCACCAGTGAGCTTCAAGTTAGCAAATCTAGTACGGCTATTTTATTTCCCAATTATTTAATTCACCAAATATATATTGTGTTTTATTCCCCCTTCTTTGTTCTCACCACCCTAATTCAGGCCCTTATCACCTCTCTCCTAGACTGGTACTCCTTTCCATTCGTCCTACCTCTACTCTCCAGCCAATCTATTATACATAAAAATCTGCATCAAGTCGTTTCTCTGCTCAAAATTATTCCATAGCTTTCCATTACTAGTAAGATAAAATGCAAACCATTACAAGGTAATAACTCCCCTTTGTTATCTAGCCCTGGCTTATTGTACAGATAAACCCTGGCCTTGTCCAGATTTCTCTCTATGACTTCCAACCTTTCACTTAAAATTTCAGTAATCCTCAACTACTTCTGGTTCCCCAAATTGTTCATGTTCTTCATATTCTTCATAACTTTGCATACATTAAACCTGCCTGAAATGGTCTCCCTAGCCTGTCAATTTGGTAAACTGATACTTTCACATATCAGCCCAAATAATACCTTCTCTGGGACTTTGCCAGGTCCTTAATATAATCTTTTTCTAATGCTTCCATATCTTTCTGTTACATGAGTCTTTGTGTTGTACCTTATGTGTTGCTATGCTTCACTTATCTCTCGCTGAAGCATATGTGCCATAAAGGCAAGAACCTAGCTTTTCATCTTTATGTTCCCAACGCTCAGCATGACACTCTTCACATAGTAGGCATTTGTTGAATATTAGAAAATTTCAATTTCAGTCAAATGATTTAACTTATTAATTTGGCCATTTTCCAAAATTCTCAAATTTTAGGAACCTACATGTACTTTATTAAAAAAAAAAAAATTCCGCCAGGCTCAGTGGCTCATACCTGTAATCCCAGCACTTTGGGAGGCCAAGGAGGGAGGATCACAACATCAGGAGTTCGAGACCAGCCTGACCAATGAAGTGAAACTCCGTCCTTTAACAAAAAAAAAAAAATCAAGGAGTATGAGACAATCATTACCTTAATAGCAAAACCAAAGATGTTATAAGAAAATTAAACTACATGCTGATATCCCTCAAGAGCAAAAAATTTTAATAAAAAGCCAACAAATCAAACCGAACAATGTGTAAAAAGGATATAACACATCATGACCAATTGGGGTTTACCCCAAGAATTTAAGGTTATTGTATTTATTTATATTTGAGACAGAGTCTCACTATTTGCCCAGGCTAGTGTTGAACTCCTGGACTCAGGCTATTCTCTCCCCTTGGCCTCCCAAAGTGCTGGTATTACAGGCATGAACCACAGTGCCTAGCCAAGGGTAGTTTAATAAAATCAGTAAATCAATAAATGTAATACACCATATTAAGTGAGTAAAGAAAAAGCACAAAACATCTCAACAGGAACAGAAAAAAATTCAATCTTTCTCACTCCCACCCACAATGTCCTTTCTAGCTTAACTAATCACATTGCCATAATTTTCCATACATACCATTTTTATTCCTGCTGAACATATTTGCACAGACTGAAATGCCCTTCCCATTCATTCCTTGGTAAGGATGCCTTTAGATCTAAATATCAATTTCTCTGAGAAGTTTTCCTCAACTCCTCTAAATAGAACTATTAACTGCCTCCTCTATGCTCCCATAACATTTTTACATCTCTTTTACTTCTTATCACATTGCATTCAACTGCTTGTTGGCACATGTGTTTTCCAAGGGAAAGAAACAGGTTTGTATTTTCCCAGCATTAGCACAGTTTTCAGACTATAGAAAGAACTCTGTATGTTTATTTGCTAAATGAATGATCATTTCAGCCTACCTTAACAGGGATGATTTGTTCTTTCCCAATCAAAATAATTTAAAATGTCTTGGGACAGTGCAGTGGCTCATGCATGTAACACCAGCACCTTGGAGGCCGAGGTGGGCAGATCACTTGAAGTCAGGAGTTCAAGACCAGCCTGGCCAACATGATGAAACACTGTCTATACTAAAAGTACAAAAATTAGCTGGGCATGGTGGTGCGTGCCTGTAATCCCAGCTACTGGGGAGGCTGAGGCAGGAGAATCGCTTGAACTCAGGATGTGGAGGTTGCAGTGAGCCAAGATCACGCTACTGCACTCTACTCTGGGCTACTGAATGAGACTCCATCTCAAAAAAAAAAAAATTAAAATTAAAAATGTCCTATCTGGAACTTATCTTTGCCCACCACTAGGGGGTAGCAGCTATACAACTCACAGGTTCTGGGCTGACAGTAAGTAGACTGTTAAAAAGTCAAGCTAATGTTCTTGTATATGACTTTGTAAGTGTATGTGATTTAACCAAGTTTAACAAAAGCACTTTTGTTGAAATTCATGGAGGCCTTCCCCATCTCAAATCTTGATTGCTTTTAGATGTAATTTAAAAATGAAAATAAGTTATGGTTTTCTTGACCTCCCCACCAGTAACATATTTCCCAGCTCTTCTTTTTTTTTTTTTTTCTTTTTTTTTGAGACGGAGTCTCACTCTGTCGCCTAGGCAAGAGTGCAGTGGCGTGATCTTGGCTTACTGCAACCTCCGCCTCCCGGGTTCAAGTGATTCTCCTGCCTTAGCCTCCTGAATAGCTGGGATTACAGGTACAGGCCACCATGCCCGGCTAATTTTTGTATTTTTAGTAGTTGGTCAGGCTGGTCTCGAACTCCTGACCTCGTGATCTGACCACCTCGGCCTCCCAAAGTGTTGGGATTACCGCTGTAAGCTACGGCACCTGACTTCCCAGCTCTTCTTTATGCCCACACAAAAAGGTATTTAATCACAGATTAAATTCTGACTTATCTTTGCTCAGGATACTGCAATTAATGGTATTTGTTAAAGTATAATTTTCCTAAATCCTGAAGTTGCTACACATGCAATGGTAATAAAAATTGTAATGAGATTTGAATCATAGTTTACAGAATTTTTTTTAGCTAGAGTGGACCTTAGTTACCTTTTAGTTCAGATCTCATCCAAAGAGATGCAGTCTCTTTGGTGATGCAGTCAGGATTAGAACTTCATATCTCATGATTTACAAGCTAACACTCTTTCCACCGTGAGATAGGTAAGGCCTCCATCAATTTCAACAATTCAAAGAAATGAACGTTTTTTAAAATTGAAAACACTATACTGGCCTTACCATGATTTCATATTTTAATCAAATAGCAATTAAAGTAGGCCATTGACCTAAATCTAGACATACCTACTCCCTGCTCTGCAGTGTTGTGCTGTAGCTGCTGTGTCAGGTTAAACTGGGTTTGCTTGTAAATGTGACAACCTTCAAATCTGAGGGGTAATGAATTATAACTTTGATTTATTTACTGCCATATCCCCGACACCTAGAACAGTGCCTGGCACATGGTAAGTGTTCAATCAGTATTAGTTTAAATGACAATAACCTAGAAACCTAGAGAGCGAGAGAAATAAAAAAGATTGAGAGTCCTATAACTACAGAACTTAGGATCAAAACTAGTTTAGTATTAATACTATTCATGAAGAAAACACATCAGGTCCTGCAGACTGCAAAGCAAAGGATACGTCTCACTCGGAAACATTTTCTTAAGTTAGGATTCTGTTTCCTGATGATTTAAGGAAAATATCCTTTCCTCCTACATGTCCAAGCTATATAATAGCTACAGAACATGGATAAAACTTTGCTTCAGGGAGAAGCCAAGTTTTGGCTTTACAGCAATGACTCACCTTTTGTGAATCTCCACTCCATAATGATGATGCGAGGCCTGTGGCAGGTATTGGGTGTAATCAGGAGAAGGACCAGGCCCTAAAACTAAAGATATCTGATTCCCGCCCCGCAACTCCATCATCCCCTACTACACCATCAAATAGAAATCCAGCAGAAAGAATTTCTACTACCCGCTATCATTAGTAGAGTGCAGATGACTTATTAAGGAAATAGCTGATTTCTAGAGTCATGAGCTTAGTTAGTGAAAAGTCTTAGAGGACATTTCTGCCACCCCAGATTTTCAAAAATTTAAATATCTGTCAATATCCAGGGCAGGTAAGGATGTGGGGCAATGGGAACTTTGGCAGTATCTGGTAAAATGGAATATGCTCACACCTTATTGCCCCTGAATTCTCTACTTAGGTAGAGCAACTCCTACAAATATACAGTAGGAAAAATGTGCAAAAATTTCACTGCAGTGCTGCTTACTATTTAGAAAAGCAAGACACTGGAAATAACTCAAATTTCCATCATTAGAACAAACAATGGGCTAGTATAAATGGTGAACATGAATGAACTACTTGCTGTGTGCATCAACATGGAGAGAAGACAAAAGTACAACATTAAGCAAGGGAAAACAAGTTAAAAATAAAATTGTCCCATTTCTACAATCTGCCAAAAAAAGATGCAAGTCTAAAATTGTGTAAACATTTATTTAAATGTAAGAAAATGATAAATACAGCCCAGGTGTGGTGGCAGGCTCCTATAATCCCAGCTACTCCGGAGGCTGAGGCAGGAGAATTGCTTGAACTCGGAAGGCAGTGGTTGCCACAACCCAAGATCGTCCCATTACACTGCAGCCTGGGCAAAACGAGCAAAACTCTATCGAAAAGACAAAAGAAAAGAAAAAAGAAAGGAAAGGAAAGGAAGAAAAAAAAGAGGAAAGGATAAATACAAAATTTCCAGTTGTGATTACTTGGTAACGAGGTGCAGGAGGGAGACCAGGGTAGTCGCAGAGGGTGCTTTAGAGAAAATGGTAGCATTCTATTTCTGAAGCTGAATGGTAAGTTCATGGATGGTAATTGTATTATTATTCAGAATGTATCTGTTAATTATATGCACTCTTCCAAATATATGACATAACACACAATAAAATATGGTGAACAACTAAGTTCTCAGATACTGATTTTAACAATAAGCATTCTGTATAATAATGACGATCATATTACCTAATATTTATATAGTATCTTTAAGATTATGAAATGCTTTCACACATACTATCTCATTTATTTCTCACAACAATCTTGTATAATAAGTAATATTATCCCATTTTCATAAAAAGTATGATGAGTTATAGAAAGGTCAGTGACTTGCTCATCTAAGTGTGAGAAACAGAACCCTAAATTCTGGTACCAAAGCAACAGCTGACTATAACTTATATTTAAATGTTTGTATGTATTATCAGCATTGCTATGCCTATGGTTGAATTATAGTCATAACTAACATTTATCAAGTACTGAGTACTGTTCCACAAGCTTATGTGTATTTATCACTAATCCTCATATGACATAGGTACTATTATGATCATGTCCATGCTACAGGTGAAGAAACTGATACATTGTGATTAAATAATTTGTCCACAGTCATAAGTGGCAGACAAATATCTAATTATCTGCAAACCCAGGTTGTTAGCCAATATGCAACTCTGTGTCAATAATGTGTTCCTTCTCTCAACCTCTTCATCTATAAATGAACAGAATATACAAGCGTTACAGTGATTATGGTAGATACCTGTTATTCATGGATCCCATATTTGCAAATCAGGTACTTACTAGAATTTATCCATAATCCCAAAACCAATATTTACAGGCACTTGCAGTCATTCTTGGACACTGCAGGAGTAGCAAAAAGTGAGTCACTGGACATACAGGAGCCCAGCTGTCAAACCAGGTGACACTACCTTCTTGTTTTAGCTTTGGTACTATAAACAAGTCTCCTTTTCACAGTCCATTTAGTGCCATGTTTTTTGAATTTTTGGTTTTTTGTTGTGAAATATTTCATAATTTAAAGTTTTTAAATGATTTTGTAATTTAAAATGGCCACTGAGCATAGTGCAGAAATACCGCCTAGTATTCCTAAACATAAGAAAGCTTTGATATGCCTTACAGAGGAAACATGCATGTTAGATACACTTCATTCAGGGATGAGTTATAGAGCTATTGTTAGAAAGGTCAGTGCTCATAAATCAGCAACGTATATTAAATAACCTATCTTTGGCCAGGCGCGGTGGCTCACGCCTGTAATCCCAGCCCTTCGGGAGGCCAAGGTGGGTGGATCACCTGACGTCAGGAGTTTGGGACCAGCCTGGCCAACATGGTGAAACTCCATCTCTACTAAAAATACAAAAATTAGCTGGGCGTGGTGGTGGGCGCCTGTAATCCCAGCTACTCATGAGGCTGAGGCAGGAGAATCACCCGGGAGGTGGCGGTTGTGGTGAGCCAAGATTGCGCCACTGCAGTCAAGCCACTGCAGTCAAGCAAGACTCTGTCTCAAAAAATAAATAAATAAATTATGTGTTGGTCATTTGATGTGTTCCCCATGACTTTACAAAACATAACTACCTAAAATAATAAAAGTATTAGCATTTGGGGAAACATTCCAGCTAACAGCGGAAGCTCTGGAGGCCAACTCTTTGGTTCTAGTTCTGCCATTTACATAGTGGTGTGAACTTGAGGAAATTAGCCACTTTGCATGTCAGCATCCTCTTTGACAGTGAGGTACCTATATCGTTGGGTTGTTGTGTGAGTTAAATAGCATACAACAAATGAAGTGCTTAGCACAGAGCCTGGTACGTCATTAGGATCATTAATACTAACTAGCATTTAAAATAAGTATTATCATATTTGTTTAAGGAAATATAAACAATGATACAATTGATATTTTGGTATTTAGGAAGATATACAACAGAGAACATAACAACTAAAATATAATTGCCATTTTAAAACCTTTTCTCCTGATGGCTACCAAATCTGCCCAGTGTAGTATGATTTGAAGAGATTTAGAAGGAGCATTTTATCCGAAATGGAAATGTTTATGTATCATCACCTTCTTTTGCCTGCATTTTAGTGAAAATGAAACGGAAAAGAAAGAGCAAATGTAGTTCCTCCTTAGTAGCTGGAAATACAGGCTTGCACCACAATGCCCAGCTAGTTTTTGTTTTTTTTAGTAGAGGCGGGGTTTCCCATGTTGCTCAGGCTGGTCCTGAACTCCTGACCTCAGGTGATCCACCAGACTCAACCTCCCAAAGTGCTGATATTACAGGCGTAAGCCATCGCACCCAACCAGAAGACATTTTCTAAATAAGGCACAAATAGAATAGCTGACCTAAAACTCCATCAAAATTTATTGAAAAATATATCTTTTTTTTTTCTTTTGAGACCAAGTCTCGCTCTGTCACCCAGGCTGTAGTGCAGTGACAAAATCTCAGCTCACTGCGACCTCTGCCTCCTGGGTTCAAACGATCCTCCTGCCTCAGCCTCCCTATAGCTGGAACTACAGGCTTGTGCCACTATGCCCGGCTACTTTTTGTATCAAAAATATATCTTAACCTACATTTACGAGAGCCATCTACCTCTCAGTAGTCCTCTATTCTGTCTCCCCTCCAAAAAACAAGTTCCTATTACTTCTCATTAGATTAGCTGGACACACATGGAAGACTTGTCTCCTTGTTCACTTTTGGCTTTATGGAACTAAAGTCAGAAAGGGTTTTAATGAAACATGTACCTACGTTCAGTTTTCTTCCCCTTCAGCCTCTCCTGCCTGGTCGTTCTAGATACACTAGGACATCAAAAACCAATAAATCGATAGAATAAGCAAAGTTTGTCAGATTTTCTTTAAATCACTCAGATTCGTCTGATTTATCATGCCAAATTTGATTTATTCCGAGATCCAGCCATAGATATTTGTTATTACAGGAGAATTAACAGGTTTTTATTTTGTTTTATTTACTTTTTAAATTTTTTTTATTTTTTACTGATAAAGTTTCTAAATCTTGGGTATTATTTACTTTTTAACTGAATTATTTTAATTTCTGGGCAACTTTGTTCTTCAGTTTGTGTTCCTACTTGGCTTTACTATAACTGTGTGGATAATTAGGCAGTTATATGCCAGAGGGGAAAGAGTATATCCAACCTACATGTTTGAGGGCCATAGGTTAAGATTTGGCTTGACAAAAAGGATATGATTTAACACTGGGAAGGGAACATTTTGCAAATTATTTGCCACTTGTCCAAGATGGAAAATAATTTTGATCTAATAGGCAACTGGAATTCACATTAGTTTTTTGACATAATAATGACTAATATTTATTAAGTTCCTATATGTTTTAAGAGCTTTGTGTGTCTATTAATCTACCCCTAACAATCCTTTAGAGTAGGTAGAGAATATTCCCTGAATTAGTCATTGTCCAGCCAGGAAATATAAAACCATTGTAGGTACTTCAAAAGGGATATTTGAGGCAAGGACTTGGGCCAAGCATGATGGTTCACGCCTGTAATCATAGCATTTGGAGACTTGAGGCCAGGAGTTCAAGACCAGTCTAGGCAACATAGTAAGACCTCATCTCTGCAAAACAACTTTTAAAAATAGCTGGGTGGGGTAGTGCATGCCTATAGTTCCAGCTACTTGAGAGGCTGAGGCAGGCAGGAGGATCACTTGAGCCCAGCAGTTCAAGGCTGCAGTGAGCTACAATCAAGCCACTGCACTCCAGCCTGGGCAACAGAGCAAGACCCTGTCTCAAAAAAAAAAAAAAAGAAAGAAAGAAAGAAAGAAAAAGAGAAAAGCAAGAATTGACTACAGAAGTGTCAAAAGGAATAGAGGAATAAAAAGTGAGAAGAAGATATTAGCTGTATATCAATTACTGCAGGAGGTTGATTTCCTAGAATTGGAAGAGAAAAAATGGAAAAGGATCTTACCTAGAATAGACAAACATGCACCTGCTTTTAAGGATGGGAGTTCTTGTTGCCACTTAGCAAGAATCTACACTCACAGGCCTGCTGCTGCTGCTGCTGCTGGAACCAGTAATCCTGCTGGAGCCTCCAGTTGCCAGCAGCAGCTGCTGCCACACCTACCCTCTTTATTGCAGAAAGCAGGTGCTAAATGATATCCCTTTCTCTCATATTGCTTGTTTTAACAATTTTAATTTTTATTTTATGGTGTTTGTTCTTTTATTTGTTTATTTATTTATTTATTTATTGAGAAACATTCTCTGTTGCTGGAGCTGGAGCTCACTGCAGCCTCAACTTCCCAGGCCCGAGCCATACTCCCACCTCAGCCTCCCAAGTGGCTGGGACTACAGGTGCGCACCACCATGCTCAGCTGATTTTTGTCGGTAGAAAGGAGTTTTGCCATATTACCCAGGCTGGTCTTGAACTCCTGGGCTCAGGCACTCTGCCTGCCTTGGCCTCCCAAAGTGCTGGAATTACAGGCATAAGCAGCCACCTTCTTTTACTTTTAAAATAGATTTGCAATCTCTGTGCACAACCAAGTTATGAAATCAAAGGCAATGATTTCCCTTTCTGCTTACTTTCCATTGGCACATGAACATGTCCTGCTTGAAGATCCTATTCAGAACTCAGCAGAGAGAAGGTCCAGGAGACATAGTCTATAGGTCTCTAATAGATAATAAGGAAGGGTGGGGACGGCTTGAGTATCAATAGATGATATCTGACACAATCCCTGTTTTGCAGGTAAGAAAATGAGAACATAGGGTTTGAGAAACTTCTTTTCAGTGATACAGCTAGTAAGTAGCAGAGTTGAGACTCAAACCCAGGCTTTCTACCTGCCCTCCCTTAGTCCTTACAGTACTCTTTTTACTTCCACCAAAGCAATTTGCCTGTGCTATTTATTTGTGTTGGGCTCACCTCCTCCTTAAAATGTGCTCATGCTTTTCCCTCAAAATGCCCTAGTACTGAACTTAGTATGACAGTATGGAGTCTCCTTAGTGGAAAATTCTGTATCTTTCAAAAATTTTAAATGTACATGCTCTTAGATTTAGCAATTCCAATTCTAAAACTCTATTCTACAGAATACATGTAAATACAATAGTGCTCATTCAGTTTTGTTTATAATCATTTAAAATTGGATGAAAACAATATTCAACAGGAAAGTAATTGATTAAATGGAATAATATGGAGCCATTTAAAGAGCATAATTTGGGGCAGAAAGCGGTGGCTCATGCCTGTAATCCCAGCACTTTGGGAGACCGAGGCAGGTAGATCACCTGAGGTCAGGAGTTCAAGACCAGCCTGGCCAGCTACTTGGGAGGCTGAGGCAAGAGAATCGATTGAACCCAGGAGATGGAGGTTGCAATGAACCAAGATCACACCATTGCACTCCAGCCAGATCAACAAGAGCAAAACTCGGTCTCAAAAAAAAAAAAAAAAAAAAAAAAAAAAAAAAAAAAATATTTGTGGGCGCAAAGAATTACAAAAAAAAAAAATAAGTATAAAAAAAAAAAAAAAAAAAAAATAATAGAATAA
>CAUYQU010025985.1:0-10157 GCA_963574635.1 Cheracebus regulus
TCATCCCTGTCCCTACAAAGGACACGAACTCACCATTTTTTATGGCTGCATAGTATTCTATGGTGTATATGTGCCACATTTTCCTTGTCCAGTCTATCATCGATGGGCATTTGGGTTGGTTCCAGGTCTTTGCTATTGTAAACAGTGCTACAATGAGCATACATGTGCATGTGTCTTTATAATAGAAGGATTTATAATCCTTTGGATATATACCCAGTAATGGGATTGCTGGGTCAAATGGAATTTCTGTTTCTAGGTCCTTGAGGAATCGACACACTGTCTTCCACAATGGTTGAACTAATTTACACTCCCAACTGTGTAAAAGTGTTCCTATTTCTCCACATCCTCTCCAGCATCTGTTGTCTCCAGATTTTTTAATGATTGCCATTCTAACTGACTTGAGATGTTATCTCAATGTGGTTTTGATTTGCATTTCTCTAATGACCAGTGGTTTTGATTTGCATTTCTCTAATGAGCAGATGAGCATTTTTTCATATGTTTGTTGGCCTCATATATGTCTTCTTTTGAAAAGTATCTGTTCCTATCCTTCACCCACTTTTGAATGGGTTTATTTGCTTTTTCTTGTAAATCTGTTTTATTTATTTGTAGATTCTGGATATTAGCCCTTTGTCAGATGGGTAGATTGTAAAAATTTTTTCCCATTCTGTTGGTTGCCAGTTCACTCTAATGATTGTTTCTTTTGCTGTACAGAAGCTCTGGAGTTTAATTAGATCCCATTTGTCTATTTTGTTTTTTGTTGCCAATGCTTTTGGTGTTTTGGTCATGAAGTCCTTGCCTGTGCCTAGGTCCTGAATGGTTTTGCCTAGGTTTTCTTCTAGGATTTTTATGGTGTTAGGTCTTATGTTTAAGTCTTTAATCCATCTGGAGTTAATTTTAGTGTCAGGTGTCAGGAAGGGGTCCAGTTTCTGTTTTCTGTACATGGCTAGCCAGTTATCCCAACACCATTTATTAAACAGGGACTCCTTTCCCCATTGCTTGTTTTTGTCAGGTTTGTCAAAGATCAGATGGTTGTAGATGTGTGACATTGCCTCCAAGGCCTCTGTTCTGTTCCATTGGTCTATATCTCTGTTTTGATACCAGTACCAAGCTGTTTTGATTACTGTAGCCTTGTAGTATAGTTTGAAGTCAGGTAGCATGATGCGTCCAGTTTTGTTCTTTTTGCTTAGGATTGTCTTGGCTATGCAGGCTCTCTTTTGGTTCCATATGAAGTTTAAGGTGGTTCTTTCCAGTTCTGTGAAGAGGGTCATAGGTAGCTTGATGGGGATAGTGTTGAATCTGTAAATTACTTTGGGCAATATGGCCATTTTCACAATACTAATTCTTCCTAACCATGAGCATGGAATGTTTTTCCGTCTGTTTGTGTCCTCT
The DNA here is from genome assembly GCA_963574635.1 of Cheracebus regulus. Classification (NCBI taxonomy): domain Eukaryota; kingdom Metazoa; phylum Chordata; class Mammalia; order Primates; family Pitheciidae; genus Cheracebus; species Cheracebus regulus. Next base: position 1,390 of record CAUYQU010025985.1, read on the forward strand.
CTTATTTCCTTGAGCAGTGGTTCATAGCTCTCCTTGAAGAGGTCCTTTACATCCTTTGTTAGTTGTATTCCTGGTATTTTATTCTCTTTGTAGCAATTGTGAATGGCAGTTTGCTCTTGATTGGTTTTCTTTTAGTCTGTTATTGGTGTATAGGAATGCTTGTGATTTCTACACATTGATTTTGTATCCTGAGACTTTGCTGAAGTTGCTTATCAGTTTAAGGAGATTTTGGGCTGAGACGATGGGGTCTTCTAAATATACAATCATGTTGTCTGCAAACAGAGACAATTTGACTCCCTCTTTTTCTAATCGAATACCCTTTATTTCTTTTTCTTGCCTAATTGCTCTGGCTAGAACTTCCAATAATATATTGAATAGGAGTAGTGAGAGAGGACATCTGAATGGGCAAAAACTGGAAGCATTCCCTTTGAAATCTGGCAGTAGACTAGAAAAGTATTGTTTTAATAAGAAAAATTTTAAAACAATACAATAATAAAAATTATACAAATTTTAAAAATATTATATAGCAACTATTTACATAGTTTACATTGTATTAAGTATTATATGTGATCTAGAGATGTTTCAAGGCAGAGGGGAGGTTGTGTGTAGGTTGTATGCAAATCCCACGCCATTGTACCTAAGGGACTGGAGCATCCATGGATTTTGATACCCACAGGAGCCCTAGAACCAACTCCTCCCTTTACCCACTCCCTGTACATACTAAGGGACAACTAGAATCACTCTTCTTTCCCCATTTATCATCCATGATGTACTGCTAGCAGTTTTTTTTTTTCAGTTTTTCTTTTTCTTAAAAACTTTTTTAACTTTACAAGATTCACTAAACTATTTCTTTTATTTAAAAAAGTAAGACATGCACATGGTAGAAATTCAAATAGTACTGAAAGATATGCAATATTTGTATTGTGTAATTCCAGCACTTTGGGAGGTTGAGGCAGGCAGATCATCTGAGGTCAGGAGTTCAAGACCAGCCTGGCCAACATGGCAAGACTCCATCTCTACTAAAAATACAAAAATTAGCTGGGAGTGGTGGCAGGTCCCTGGAGTCGCAGCTACTCGGGAGGCTGAGGCAGGAGGACCACTTGAACCAGGAGGTGGAGGTTGCAATGAGTCAAGATCATACCACTGCACTGCAGCCTGGGTGGCAAAGTGAGCTCCGTTTCAAAAAAAAAAAAGTAAGTTCTCCCATGGTTCCCCTCTCCAGAGAGCCTTACATGTTGACATTTGTTGTCTCTCCTTCTAAAAGTTTTCTCTGCCTGTAAAAGCATATCCTTAAAACACACATGCTTTCTGTACGTGACACAGAAGTGGGAATCCACTATATTCACTGGTCTGCACTTGGCTCTTTTCTTTTTCTTCTTCTTTTTTTTTAATTTTTTTATTCTGAGACAGAGTCTTGCTCTGTCACCAGGCTGGAGTACAGTGGAGCGATCTTGGCTCACTGCAACCTCTGCCTCCCATGTACAAGTGATTCTCCCGCCTCAGCCTCCCGAGTAGCTGGGATTCCAGGCACACACCACCATGCCCAGCTCATTTTTGTATTTTTAGTAGAGACAGGGTTTCACCATGTTGGCCAGGATGGTCTTGATCTCCTGACTTTGTGATCCACCTGCCTCAGCCTCCCAAAGTGCTGGAATTACAGGCATGAGCCATGGCTGTTTTCATTGAATATGTTACCTTAGAGAGCTTTTCTCATCTGTACATGCTGGTCTCTCATTCTATTAGAGCACTGTAGTATTCTAGTGGATGGATGTAATTTATTTAACTAGTTTTCTCTTGATGAATATTTAAGTTATTCCTAGATACCTGCTATTCTGAAGAGTCACCTTTTGAAAACCCAAATGTGCTGGGTCCATCCCCGGCTCAGGCATCTTAAACGACTTCCTGCTGCTTACAGCTAGGCCTCCAGCTGGGGAGTCACGGCTGCGAGCAGGTTGCCAGGGATACCTGAGGTCTCAAGAGAAATAATGGCATGTGTTCCTGGAGTTCTGTGTAAAAATGTTAATTGAACTGCTAAGTGGTTAAAATGTTTTATATGGAGTCAACACAATTCTATTATGGTATCAAATATAGAATTCTCATGAATTTTTCAGATGGTCGTGGGAGACTTCAAAAGAAATTTGTGGAGGTTTTTTCAAGCTAAACTTCCAGATTCCCCTAGAGACTCATGATTCCTTTCTTGCCTGAAGGACATCAGTAGAAAGGTCTGAGCACCCAAGTCCACAGGATACAACCAGAAGTTCCTGGTAGAGATTTGAGAGTCCATGTTTGATGCACATAGAACTACTTGCTATTTTTCCTATTCCCTTTGCCTGAAAGGCTTCTGTCCTTTCCCATCTGGTGTACTACTCACCCCAAAAAGGCAGTAAGTACAGCCTACTGCTGAAAAGCATGGACTTTGGAGCCAGACTGCTTGCGTTTGATTCCTGACCATGCCACGTCTCTAGCTGTGTGATCTTGGGCAAGTTACTCAGCCTGTCTGAGACTTGATGATCTCATTTGTAAAATGTAGGTACTAAAAGTAACTGGTAAGACTGTTGTGAGGTTTAAGTGGGTTAATATATGTAAAGTGCTTAGAACAGTGTTTGGTACATAGCACTTGAGGAAGGTATTGTTGTTAGTGTTATGATTTTTATTATTCAAGGTCTAGTTTCCACGATTCTCTCAGGTAGCTTCTTCTGCCTTCCCAAAACATCTGCTTACAGTACTCAGCACATTATTCTGTGCTTTCTTCTCCCCTTTAGGAAGGTGCTCTTTTGCAGAGAGAGGACGCTGTCTCATTTATCTTTATACCCCTTGTGTTAGATACATACTAGACAATCAGTTGCTGTTGAATAAATGTTAACTGAATGAGATAATAATTATAATAATAACAATCTGAATTCCTCTGTCTGTCCATTTCATTATGCAGTGACCAATGACATTCAGTCCTAGAGGGGCTTTTCACATCCCCAACACAGTTTGTAAATGAAAACTTCACTGTAGAAACCATTTACACTAAACCAGTGTTTCTCAAACTGCATTCATGCTTTATGGGCGTTTTCCAAACACAGGTTCCCTAGGTTTGGGAAATTTAGGTTAAAAGTAGACAGATATCTCAGAGCCTTTTCTAGGCTCATGTCCATAGGGGAATGAGTGGAATGTGAGATTTGGTTAGTAAATTTCTTAACCTTTTTGACCAGAGCACCTTTTTTTTTTTTTCACAGATCGTGAAAACATCTGCTGAGTTAAGTCTATAGAATATATAGTTGTTGAAAAATTGCACTAACTTAGCTTCATTCCCTCTTCCAGCTGATTTGCCTAGAGCCTGGGTGTCACTTACATGCTATTTCCTGCCCAGGTCTCAGGCCCTGATAGCATCTCTACTCCCCTCCTGAAGCCCTTCTCAAGAAACAATTGTGCAGCTCACGAATCCATTCAGTCAAGATTTATTGAGTTTCTGCTATGTGTACGGACTGTGGAGAAAAAAGGATTTCTGCCCTCGAGGAACTAGCTGGGGACTCCAGACAGATTCAAACACATACAGCTCGAGGCCTGGTATGTAGGATGGGCAGAGAGCTGGGACACATCTGGCTGCACAGGGAGCCGGGGGCTGGAACATTTTTGAGAAGGATAAGACTTGTATTTTTCTGGTCCAAACCTTTCAGTGTCTAGGTGGGTAGGTGGGGAGATTAAAGTCTAGAGAGTGGTAGTGTTTTGTTTTGTTTTGTGAGCTCAAACAGCTAGTCGGGGGCAGACTGGGAGCAGTATTGTATTTTTCCACTCTGCCTCTGAGGCTCAAGTAACAATCCATACACATAAAGAGACGAAACAAGGGAACGCTTTCTTCCATGCAGCTGCCTGTGGGTCCTTGAACTTGTTCAAGGCCATTCCAGGTTAGATATTTTTTCTGCTTCCGTTTTTCTATCAGTGACCCAAGACCATGTCTTATTTTTATATACATCCGTTTTCTCATAGCTTCCTTCTCTCATCATTTCTTGGCGAAGATGTCTGTGGCTTACAACATGCTGCAGTCAAAGCAGGGCACACTTTGGAAGCCAGAGGGCTAGGTTTGGCTGGCTGCTGCGGTTTGCCAGTCTGGTAATTGCCAGTGGGAGGAAAGTGACACAGTGAGAGCAGGGCCTTCAGAATGCCAAACAGTTTGCGGTACTGCGGTTCCTGGTGTTCCGTGCAGATACTAAGCTAACAGGAATGTAATACAAGCACAGCAGACTGGAATGAAATAGGCCACCCACTCTCCCCAAACAGGCTCCCCAGTAGCTGCCCTGCCTGCTCATCTGGGGGCCCGAGGCTCACTCAGTGCCAAGAAACGAGTGTCAACTCCCTCAGAACGGCCCTGCTCACTTCCCCCAGCAATTCTTCCCTGCTTTCACAATGAAATCCACGTCCATCCTCTGAGCCCCCCAGTCTTCTTTCCCTATCTCAACTTCTCTTCTGACCTCTCTGTATGCTCCTCCTGCTTTGTCAAGAAACTGCCCCGGCTTTCCCGGTCCTGAGCGTTTCCTGGCTTGAAAAAGTCTTGGGATTTCAATAGAGGCCTCTCTTTGTTGAAATCCCAAGACTTTTTCAAGGCCCATGAGCCATTCACAATTGTATTGAGCTGCATATAAGAGAAGTGCTGCTATTTGGCTGAACCAAAGAGGGATTCATTTATCTTATGCAACAAGAAGTGCAGGGAAGGCAGTCTAGGGCTGACGTGGCAGCTCAGGATGCATCCATTCAGGAACCAGTTTCTTTCCATTTGTTCACTCTTCTTTCCTTCTCATTCATTCGTTCTTTTCTTTCCTTTCTTTCTTCTCTCTTTCTTTCACTCTTTCTCTCTCTCTCCTTCCCTTCCTCCTTCCCTCTTTCCCTCCCTCCCTCCCTTCCTTCCTCTTTCCTTCCTTCCTTCCTTCCTTTTGAGACAGGGGTCTCACTCTGTCATTCAGGCTGGAGTGCAGTGGCATAATTATGACTCACTGCAGGCTCGACCTCCTGGGCTCAAGTGATCTCCCACCTCAGCCTCCCAAGCAGCTGCTACTACAGGCTCACTACAACCTCCACCTCCCAGGTAGCTAGGATAACAAGAACCTGCCACCATGCCCAGCTAATTTTTGTATTTTTAGTAGAGACGGGTTTTTACCATGTTGGCCAGGCTGGTCTTGAACTTCTGACCTCAGGTGATTCACCTGTCTCAGCCTTCCAAAGTGCTGGGATTACTGGCATAAGTCACACATCCTGCCTCTATAAGCATGTTTTGATTTAAACTGAATTGAATGAAATGGGAGAATGATGGTGTGGCTATCGCAAAGGGTGCTGGATATAGAATTATGAAACATGAATCCCGATATGACCATGTGACTTTGTGTGAATCACATGGACCTCAGTTTCTTCATCTGTAAGACTCAGGAACTCAATGAAATGGTGTCAAAGTTTTCTTCCAGTTTTAAGAACTTGAGGACTCATGAATGTAATCAATTAGCTGCATTAGGGAATTCCAAGGAGGTGGAGCCCATTCAGACCCAATGAGAGCCAATAAAACAGGGAACAGAGAAGTTCAGGCACTTCTCATTCAATCCTATAGTTTATGGGCCCAAGCCAAGCCCAGAGGGGCAGAAAGGTGAGAGCTGGAAAGTAGCAGGGAAGTGGGCTGGACCAGCAATGATCAGGAGGCTGGAGATGAGAGGTCAATCGTCCTATAAGTAAACAAGTGCTATTTTAAGAGGTCACGTTTCAGGAAGCAGGAACCCTCCACTGCCCAGACATTGAAGCCCTACTGACCCTCACCTCCTAATGACAAGATAAGGGCTCTCATTATGACTTCCTTTAGGGGCCTGGCACAGTGGCTTATGCCTGTAGTCCCAGCATGTTGGGAGCCTGAGGAGGGAGAATCGCTTGCGTTCATGAGTTTGAGACCAGCTTGGGCAACACAGAGAGACCCTGTCTCTACAAAAAATAAAAAATTAGTGGGCATGGTGGTACATAACTGTAGTCCCAGCTACTCAGGAGGCTGAGGCAGGAAGATCGCTTGAGCCTGGGAGGTGGAGGCTGCAGTGAGCTTTGATTCTGTCACTGCACTCAACCTGGGAAACAGTGTGAGACCCTGTCTCCAGAAAAAAAGAAAATAATTCCTTTAAGTTTAGGGAAGGTAGAGCCCCACATCTGGCACCATTTGTAAACTGTATTCATTCCAGTTCACAGATGATGCCAGATGTGGGGCCCTGCCTTCCCTAAACTTAAAGGAAATGATGCCTCATATTCCTGTTTGGGGATGGAGCAAGTCTTACGTGTTGAAGACGCAAGCCTTTCCTTGTGTTACTTTAAGCAAGTTAATTGTCCTCTCTGGACTTTAGATTCTTACCTGTATGCCTGTAAAAGACAGGCATTGGCCATATAACATTGGTGTTTAAATTCTTTTTTTTTTTGAGACAGAGTCTTGCTCTGTTGCCCAGGCTGGAGAGCAGTGGCGCAATCTCACTGCAACCTCCACCTCCCGATTTAAGCAATTCTCCTGCCTCAGCCTCCCGAGTAGCTGGAACTACAGGCGTGTGCCACCATACCTAGCTAGTGTTTAAATTCTTTACAACTGGAACAAAAACAGAACAAAAGCTTGAATAGGTTCCTGAAACAGCAAGCCATCCTCTTGGCAAGGAATAATACTTCATGATCTGTGGTGTCCCCGAAGCATCTCTGAAGACTTGGGGCCACAGTGTAAAAATTACCACACTGGTGACCTTGAGCTCCCTCCCAGCTCTCTGAGCCTGTGCCTTTCCTGGTTATTATATTTTCCCCACGTTTCTTATCTACTGAAGACTGACCCCTAGTATTGCTGTTTCTTTTAGATGTAACTGAGTTAAGAAGGTTTAATCGGCCGAGCATAATGGCTCACATCTGTGATCTCAGCACTTTGGGAGGTCAAGGCAGGCGGATCACCTGAGGTCGGGAGTTCGAGACCAGCTTGACCAACATGGAGAAACCCCATCTCTACTAAAAATACAAAATTAGCCGGGCATGGTGGCACAGGCCTGTAATCCCAGCCACTCAGGAGGCCAAGGCAAGAGAATCCCTTGAAGCTGGGAGACAGAGGTTGCAGTGAGCTGAGATCACACCATTGCACTCCAGCCTGGGCAACAAGAGTGAAACTCCATCTCAGAAAAAAAAAAAAAACAACAAAGGTATCGTCATGACTTGATCACAAGCTGGCAGGTTTCGCCCCTCTACATTGTTTGATTGAGATTATTCCTCATTCTCTTCACTGAAGTTTTAATTTTCCCTTCCCCACCCCAGTACAGGGCTTGGTTCTCAGCCCCTTTTGTCCTTACCATCTACATTCATTCATGAGATGCTATGACAAATTCAGTCATTCCTATCCCTTGTCTCCAAGTTTAGTGAGTCACAGGCAGTGAAGTCGATGCTAAGAAGAAATGTCACACCTGGATGAGACTTGATTCTACTCAATGCCTCATCTCAGAGGTGGAAGTTGCTGACTTCAGTATTTTGTTTTTGTGCTCTCTTGAGGGAAAGACCTTTCTATGCTGCTTTCACCAGTGACCTGCCAGACCAGTTTCACTAGGGGTAACACAACCAAAATTTGTGATTCTCACATGAACCCAGGAAGCAGAAGTTGCAGTGAGCCAAGATCACGCCAGTGCACTCCAGCGTGGGCAACAGAGCAAGACTCTGTCTCAATTAAGAAACAACAACAACAACAACAACAATCCCACAAAATTTGTGATTATTTCTCCTCTTGTTTCAACTTACTCATAATAGTAATGACAGTAACTTCAACAATACTCGGCTGTCCCTTATAAAGCGTCTACAAGGCGCCAAACACAGAGCTAGGCACTCCACATCTATTATCCTGCATTTTCATAACTTTAGAAGACATTAATAGATATTATTGCCCTTACTTTGCAAATGCGTAAGTCTCGTGGAAATTAAGTTCTTTGCCCAAAGTTGCCTGGCTAATAAGAAGCGAGACTTGATTCAAACGCGAGTCTGTTTCATTCCAATATTCATGTTCTTCCCACCTCTCTGTGAAGAGATAGTATGCCTTTTTTGGGGTGTTGATTTCTGACAGTTTTGATAAGTAAAAGCAAAAAGGGAAAGAGAATTTCCTGGAATAGGCGGTTGTCTTGCTCTTAAAAAAAAAGGAGGAAGGAGAAGAGAAAAAGATATTATCTTAAAACCTGTTACAACTTTACTTGGAAATTTAGTGAGAATACATTATAAAGTCAAGTCTAATTTCTGAGGGGAAGCCACAGATAACATAAATACAAACATATTTATGTGACCTTAGGTAAATCTTTTAAACTCTCTGAGCCTCAGTTTTCTTATCTACAAATGGGAGAATCAAGGCATCCCCCCACAAGCAGTGGCTCATCAGCTCACTTGGAAAATGCAATCATCTTCTCAAAATTTTCTTTCCTTTCTTCCTCTCTCCCTCCCTCCTCTCCTCACCTCCCTTCCCCTCCCCTCTCCTCTCCTCTCCTTTTGAAACCAACATCAAAAGGTCTTTCCCCCAAGAGACCACAAAAACAAAATATTGAAGTCAGCAACTTCCACCTCTGAGATGAGGCATTGAGTAGAATCAACAGTCCCCGGTGTGACATTTCTTTTTAGCATATTTTTCTTTATTTCCTTCCTTCCCTTCCTTCCTTCCTTCCTTCCTTCCTTCCTTCCTTCCTTCCTTCCTTTCTCTTTCTATTTTTTTGAGGCGGAGTCTTGCTCTGTTGCTTAGGCTGGAGTACAGTGGTTCAAGCAACTCTAGT
>CAUYQU010025986.1:0-18890 GCA_963574635.1 Cheracebus regulus
CGTGGGGCTCCTCCACTGGGAATGTCCTGGTCCGTGGGCAGTGAAAATTTATCGGTAAGTGTGGCGTCCACTGGCTCTTTGCGCTTTTACTGGGAGCTGCAATCCTGAGCTGCTAGTGATTGGCCATCTTGGATCTCTCCCAGGATTGGTATTCTTTATATGTTTGGTAGAATTCAGCAGTGAAGCCATGAGGTCCTGTCTCCCCGCCCCCCCAGACGGAGTCTTGTTCTGAGCTGGAGTACAATGGTACCTCCTTGGCTCATTGCAACCTCTGTCTCCCGGGTTTAGGTGATTCTCCTGCCTCAGCCTCCTGAGTAGCTGGGATTACAGGCCTGTGCCACCACACTCAGCTAATTTTTGTATTTTTAGTAGAGACGGGGTTTTGCCGTATTGTCCAGGCTGGTCTCGAACTCCTGACCTGACTCAGATGCTCTACCTTCCTTTTCCTCCCAAAGTACTGGGTTTACTGATCTTTCTTAGATAAATACTTTTTATTGACTCAATCTCCCTAATTATTATTGGCCTATTCAGATTTTCATTTACTTCCTTATTCAAGCTTTGGCAGGCTGCATGTTTCTAGGAATTTATTGATGTCTTCTAGGTTATGCAATTAATTGGAATATAGTTGTGAGCAGTAGATTCTTTTTCTTTGATATCAGTTGTAATGTCTCCTCTTTAATTCTGATTTTGTTTGCATCTTCGCTGTTAGTCTAGCTAAAGGTTTGTCTATTTTATGTTTTAAAAAACCTTTTTTCATTGATTACTGATTTCTAGTTTTGTGTTGTGATCAGAAAAGATATTTGGTATGATTTCAGTGTTCTTAAATCTGTTAAGACTTGTTTTGTGGCCTAACATACCTATCCTGGAAAATGTTCCATATGCACTGAGAAGAATGTATATTCTGTTTCTGTTATATGGAATATTCTATAAATATCTGGTAGGGCCATTTGGGCTAAAATGTAGTTCAAGTCCAGTGTTTCCTCACTTGTTTTTTTTTCTGTCTAGATAATCTAACGTTGAAGTTGCAATATTGAAGTCTTATTGTATTGCAGTCTATCTCTTCAGAGCTATTAATATTTGCTTTATATATTTACATTTTCTTAAGTTGGGTGCATTTATATTTTGTTTTTATAACTTCTTGATAAACTGACCCCTTCATCATTTGTAATGATCTTCTTTGTCTCTTTTTACGTGTTTGACTTAAAGTCTATTTCGTCTGACATTTGGATAGCTACCCCTGCTCTTTTGGTTTTCATTTGCATAGAACATCTTTTTCTATCTTTTCAGTCTGTGTGTGTCCTTAGAGGGGAAGCAAGTCTTTTATAAGTAGCGTATAGTTAGGTCTTATTTTTTAACCCATTCAGCCACTTGATGTCTTTTGAATGGATAATTTAATCATTTTGCGTTCAGAGTAATCATGGATAGGTAAGGACATACAATTGCCATTCTGTTAATTATTTTCTTGTGGATCTCTAATTCCTTTGTTCTTCTCATCTCTTGCTGTCTTCTTTTGTGGTTTGGTGATTGTTTTTTGTAGTGGTATGCCTTGAATCTTTTATCTTTTCTGCAACTACTGAAGAGTTTTTGCTTTCTGGTTACCATGAGACTTATGTACATCTTATATTACTAGCAGGCAGTTTTCAGTTGATGGTGACTTAACTTTGATCACTTGCATAAATGCTATACTTTTACTTCCCTCCTCCTCCCAATTTGTTTTTAAGGACATGTTCTATATCTTTTATAGTTTGCACAGTGTGTTATAGCTATAGTTATTTAAGATTGTCTTTTAACTTTTCTGTTAGAGAGATAATTGATATTTATACCACCGTTATAGTATAATAGTTTTCAGAATTTGACTGTATGCTTACTTTTCTGAGTTTCATGTTTTCATATATATATATATATATATATATGAAAAAATAATTTTTTTTTGAGATGGAGCCTTGCTCTGTCACCAGGCTGGAGTTCAGTGGCACAATCTTGGCACATGCCACCTACCATGCCCGGCTAATTTTTATACTTTTTTTTTAGTAGAGACAGGGTTTCACCATGTTGGCCAGGCTGGTCTTGAACTCCTGACCCCAAGTGATCCACCTGCCTCGGCCTCCCAAAGGGCTGGGATTACAGGTGTAAGCCACTGCACCCAGCCGTTTTCATATTGCTAGTTGGCAACATTTTTCTTTAGCTTAAAGGATCTTTTTAGCATTTCTCATAAGTCAGGCATAGTAGTGATAAATTTCCTTACCTATTGTCTGAGAAAGTTTTTATTTTCCATTCATTTTGGAAGAATAGGATCTTCAAAATGGATATGGTATTTTTGGTTAACAGGTTTTTTTTTTTTCCTTCTCTTTTAGCTTTTTGAATCTAACATTCCACTCTTCTGGGCCACTCTTCTGTTCAAAATTTTCCTATAATTTATTGGAAATTCCCTTGTTTGTAACAACTCACTTTTCCTTTGCAGCTTTCAATATTTTCTCTGTCTTTAACTTTCGACAATTTGATGATGATGTCTCTTGCTGTATGAGTCTCTTCAGATTCATCCTGTCAAGTTTTCATTGAACTTCCTGGATCTGGCTGGGTTTGGTTTCTTTTCTCTTTTCTTTTCTTTTCTTTTCTTTTCTTTTCTTTTCTTTTCTTTCTTTCTTTCTTCTTTCTGTCTTTCTTTTGTCTTTCTTTCTGTCTTTCCTTTCCTTTCCTTTTTCCTTTTTCCTTTTTCCTTTCCAGCAAGCTAACACAGGAAGGATCTGGCTTTCTGCTTCCTTCCCCAGACTTGAGAAGTGTTCTGCCACTTTTTCTTTGAATTTTTTTGTTGCTTTTTTTCTTTCTTCTCCTTCTGGTTTTCTGATAATGTGTATAATTCTGCTTGGTGGTGTCCTGTGAGTCCCTTAGGCTGTCTTCACTCTTTTTCGTTTTTTTCTTTTTGTTCGTTAGATGGATGATTTCCAGTGAACTGTCTTCAAGTTTGCTAATACTTTCTTCTGGTTGATGTAGTCTGCTGTTGGACCCCTCTCTCGAATTTTTTTTAGTTTGGCTGTTGTGTTCTTCAGCTCAATGATTTCTGTTTGGCATTTTAAACATATTTCTGTCTTTGTTGACATTCTCAGTTTGCTCGTGCCTTGCCTTCCTTACCTCAGTGAGCATCTGTATGATTCTTTTAAATGTCCTATTAGGTAAATCACATATCTTCATTTCAATAGGGCTGACTTTGAATTGAGACTGTCTTTTTTTTTTTTTTTTAAAAAAAGCATATTTCATTATTTCTTCATTTTTCTTAAGGCACATAGAGTGCTGTCCCTTCTGTTTAGGCTCAAGGAGGTTTATTCTTTATTTGCTACATAGGCTCCTAGATACTGGCTTGTTAGAAGCCAGAGCTGGAGGGAGTTGCTGGAAAGGCTGCCAAGATTTTGGCTTGAGGAACTAGAATAATGGAGTTGCTGTTTACTCAGATGGTGAGAATAATTAGAAGGAGTAAGTCTTCATTTTTCTTAACTCTGTATTGGTTTCTGTGTGTTATATAAAAGAACCACCTTATCTAGTCTTGTTAGACTGGTCTCATGTAGCAGGTGTTTCTTCCCAATCACCCTGGGCAGTATTCGTGTTCCTCAAAACTTTATGCTTGTCCAGCCAGCTGTCTTTGTTCTTAGTGGCCTCCAAGAAATTAGAGTCAGGTTGTACTATTGCCTTGAGAGAGGTGGTATAGAATCCATTCCCTTGGGATATGACTAGAGATATTAAGATGTTAGGTGTATGCTTTGGTTTATTCTTTCCTTGCAGAGAAGCTGAAAGCCAGAGTTTATCTCCCACTGATTCTGCTCTGCACCAAGGAGAGCATCTGAGGCAGATGCCTGTACTCTTGATCTGACTGCTGACTTTTAATCCGGAGGAGATAACTGCTGAATATTTGTTTGCAAGTTTAAAAGTCAGCTGTTTGTTCTCTGTGGTCTAGGAGACTCAGAAGTGTAGAGCTTCATCAACTCCCAGAGCTAGGTGATTTAGTAGCCTGTCCCTTGAGAGAAAGCTCTAAAAGTTGGGGTTCTTGATATGTTCAAAAATGTTTTTCTTGGACCGTTTGAAGACCTGGAATTATTGCTGGAGCCTGCAGAGAAGAAGGTGCAGAAAGTGCCCACTTTACTTTTTGGGCCAGCAGGTCTCATGCCCTCCTAGCAGGGGGAGACTTCCGGTCTGAGGTTATTACTGAAGCGTGCCAGGAGGAAGGCACAGGGAGTGCTGACTTTCCCTTTCAGGAATGGAAAAGGTCCCTGCCTACCTATGTAACAAACCTGCACATTCTGCACATGTACCCCCAAACTTAAAGTATAATAATGAAAAAAAGAGATTGTAGGATTTTATCTCTAGAGCACATGGAGGCAGAAGGCATGAGAAGTACTGTCTACCTTTGTGCTGGCAGAGGCCTCCAGCCTCTTTCCAGGGAGAGATTTCAGGGCTGGGACTGTGTCTGGAGCAAGCCAGGAAAGGAGATACAGAGTGCTCACTCTCCTGTTCAAGCAAGAAGTCTCAGATGTACATTGTAGGGTTAACGTTTTGGTCTGGAGTTCCCTGAAACAAGCTAGAGAAGACACTGGGAATATCCCCTTCTCTTTCTAGTCACGGAGAGGTCCCCTGCCTCCTTCTAAAGAGAAATTGCAGAAACTTAGCTCAGGAGCAAACCAGGGAAGAAAGCACAGAGAGTGCTGTTCCTCCTGTTCCTGCTGGCAGAGGCCTCCAGCCTCTTTCCAAGGAGAGAGTGTATGGCTGGCATTATTGCCTGAAGTAAGCCAAGGGAAGAAGGCACAGAGTGCTCTTCCTTCTGGGTAGGCTCAAGGAGATTTATTCTTTATTTGCTACATAGGTTTCTGGATACTGGCTTGTCAGAGGCCAGAGCCTCAGGGATTGCTGGAAAAGCTGCCAAGATTTTGGCTTGAGGAACTAGAATAATGGAGTTGCTGTTTACCCAGATGGTGAGAATCACTAGAAGGAGGGGTGCAGTTTTGGATATGTTAATTTTGAGGTAACTATGAATGCCCTGTCCAGGAAGAGATAATCCAGGAAGCAGGTGGATATACCAGCCAGAAGCTCAAAGGAGGTGTCCAGGCTGCGAACCTTCAGTCCCCAAATGTGCCATGCTGCTTTAAGGCTCTTTGTCTATGCACATCCTGCCCTGCTGCTTCTAAGTCTCTCAGACACTTCTAGTCATACCCATTTTGCATATTACCAAAAGTTGGAGTTGATCACCCTCTCCTCTGTGTGGCCAGTCTACCTTTCTTTGCCTTCTCTGTAATATAGATATTGTTTACTTAACCATATTAGTGTCTACTATGTATTTTATGCACTGTTCTAAGCACTAAGAATAAGATAATGCAAAATTTGATCCTCATGCTAGTGGGAGGTACAGACAATAAATAAGCAGATAACAGTAATCAGTGCCATAAAAGAATATAAAACAGCACGTTGGGGTAGAGGTTGCATACTGAGCACTGCTTTAGCAAGGCTGGTCAGGAATGGTCTCTCTGCTGAGGTGATACATGAGAGAGGCTTGAATGAGGTGAAAGAGTGAGCTGTCATAAGATCTGCAGTAACAATAATACAGGCAGAGAGGACAGCCGATGTAAAGACCTTGAGGCTGGGCATGGTGGCTCACACCTGCACTCTGAACGCTTTGGGAGTCCGAGGTGGGTGGATCGCCTGAGCCCAGGAATTCCATCCCAACCTGGGAAACATAGGAGACCAGTCCCTACTTAAAAACGAAAATTAGCCAGGCATGGTGGTACATCTGTGGTCCCAGCTACTTGGGAGACTGAGGTAGGAAGATTGCTTGAGCCCAGAAGTTTGAGGCTGCAGTGAGCCAGGATCGTGCCACTGCACTCCAGCCTGGGTGACAGAGCAAGCCTCTGTCTCAGAGAAAAACAAGATAAAGACCTTGAGACATAGGGAGCTTGGTATGTTCCCAGCAAGGCCAGTGTGGCCAGAGGAGCATGATAGAAGAGGTCAGAGAGGTAGGCCAGAGGCCAGGTTATGGATGGCATTGCGGAGCTTCCTGCAGAGTTTATATACTCTTAAGAGTGGTGGGAAGCCACGGGAAGGTTTTGAGGAAGGATTGATGTGCTGTGATTTGTTTTAAATAGGTAAGTGTAGTTGCTGTATGGAAATAGAAGTAGAAGTAGGAGCAGGGAGACTGTTGTCATCGTGTAGGCAAGAGGTAGGTGGTGAAAAGTGGAAAATGAATTGTTTGTTGGGGAAAAAGGAAAGGGAGGAAAGAGAATGAAACCTAGATTTTGGCATGGGCAATCTGCAAGACCTGCTGAGTTACTGTCTTCCTGTAATGTGTAGAATATGAAAATCTAGAGTTGTTACTATGGTTAAAACGTCCTGCATGATCTGTCCCTTGTTCACTTCTATCCTCATTCTTTGCCACCCTCCCACTTCTACACTAAACATCAGCCCAACTGGTATTTTTTTAGTTCACACAACTGTGCAGGCTTTTTATTGCCTTATCCAAATGCGTACTTCCTCCATCCTAAAATATTACCGCCTCAGAGGCCTTCATCCACCAAAACAGCTATTATAGTACCCTGGATTTTCTTTGTAGCACTGACCACAACTTGTAATAAACATGCAAATATTTAATTTGCTTTCGTCAATAGATTTTTAAGTTCCAGAGGGAGAGGGGAGCTCTTTTTCTGCTCCTTTTCTCCTACCCAGTGCCTGACACATAGTGGATGCTCAGTTCTTATTTGTTGAATAAATGGGTCCATGAGAGAACTCTCGTTAATGAGATAACATTAGTGGGCTGGAGGACATTAAAGTAGTTCTAAATGCTTTCTCTGTCACCCAGGCCGGAGTGCAATGGCATGATCTAGCTCATTGCCATCATTTAAAATTCTCAACCATATAGGTACCACTAGGATAGGAAGCATTCCTTCTTATCCACTACCATGTCACTGGTGCCCAGAACAGTGACACTTTGACAGCATTCTATAACTATAATATGAGTTTACTAACCTTAATTTATTCTTTCTCTCAAGGTTAATCTGAAGCGACCTTGTCCTTTCTGGGCAGAAGATGGCCACTGTTCAATAAAAGACTGTCATGTGGAGCCCTGTCCAGAGGTATAATACATTAAAATAATAGGGCAAAGACTGTTTTCTCTTGGACTTAGATAAGCATAACCTCTATTTTAGGCTAATGTCAATGGATTTGGACATGTTAGCAAATCCATATGCTCTCAGCTCTCTCCTTTATAACCAGATTATTGAAAATTCTATACTTGACACCAAAATGGGTTTGAAGATACTTGTAGCCAGTGATCCTGGTGATTGAATGTGGAAATACAGTCGTATTCTAAAATGAAAGGAAAATCAGAAGGCTGTTCTAGGATTGGATCTGCAGTTGTCTTTTATTTCATGCTTTATTGAATCAGCATCTTGTTTCATAGGTAAAAAACAAAACACAAGCTACTGGACCCTATACTTCAAATTTACAGTGATTTATTTGGGGAAATTTCAGGCTTGGAATTATTTTCATTTGGCCTTGTTACATTTACATTTCTTAAAAACCTATACTTAATACCAAGAGAATGCTACATTTTAGACTTTGATTTTTGTTATGTAGTGTAACTAATTATATACCTCTCCAACAGTAATTAGTTTTAAGCTTTGTTTTCCTTTCACTTTTTGCTTTTCTTACCTAATCAGTTAGTCTAGTTTGTTGTCCTTAAAAATCTATACCAATGTCCTTCCAACAGGGAAAATTGTTTAAAAATTTATAATATTTAGTTTCCTTTAAGAATAAAATATGTGGCTGGGTGTGGTGGCTCACGCCTGTAATCCCAACACTTTGGGAGGCCGAGGCGGGTATATCACGAGGTCAAGAGTTCAAGACCAGCCTGACCAACATGGCGAAACCCCATCTTTACTAAAAATACAAAAATTAGCCAGGTATGGTGGCGTACTCTTATAATAATCCCAGCTGCTCAGGCGGCTAAGGCAGGAGAATTGCTTGAACCCAGGAGGCAGAGGTTACAATGAGCCGAGACTGAGCCACTGCACTCCAGCATGGGTGACAGAGTGAGACTGTCTCAAAAAAAAAAAAAAAAAAAAAAAAAAAATATATATATATATATATATATATATATATATTATGTATTTTAAAGTTCTATTTGATAAACCAGTTGTAATAATTTAGATACACTTATTAAAACCAAACACTAATCATTGGCCTTGTGAAAAAGAATGTTCCATCTACACACAGTTCTCCCATTGGTAAACCCTAGATTAGATTGGTAAACTCTAGGTTAATTATGTGGGTCAAAAAAGCCTTCTAGTAATCCAAAATTGCCTACACTTTATTAGAGCAGAAGTTAAAATTGCACATAACACATTGCAAAGAATTTTGAGCTTTTAAAACTTTATTTTCTATGGTAACAAAGTTTGTGGAAGAAGTGATTATCAGTGTTTTTAACCTAAATTATGTAAATATAAAAAATACTGCATTAGGAGTTATTAGAGCTGATTTTGGCTTTCTGCCTTTGTGTATGTCATTCAATTTTCTATACTTTGATTTATAAGTCTGTATATTGGGATAACTCTTTTACCTTATGAGTTAGTGTGAAAACAGAATTTGAGTGAGTGTGTATGTGCCCCTCATAGAACAAAATACTTGATGAATTAGAGCATTGCATTGACAATTTGTGAAGAAAGTTTAAAAAAACAAAGATGACTTTAAACATTTTTGTTTTTCTTGTTTTAAGAGTAAAATTCCAGTTGGAATAAAAGCTGGGCATTCTAATAAGGTGAGTCCCAGCTGTTCCTTGAGTGTTTCTGCTTTACATCATGAAACTTACATTTACTGACTGACGGTGGGTATAATAAAGAACCATGATGTGGTTAGTTGGGAATGGAGACTTTCTGCCTCAGAATCCCAAATCCCTAACTCTTGCATCAATCACAGATAGGCTGTACCTTCCTAGATTCTTCTGAAATGACCTCAGTACTGTTTTTGGACTCTCTGGAAGAACTATTAAATGTAACTATAGCTTCCGATCCCCTAGTCAGCAGGTGTTTTGTCACATAGCTATTTTTAGTCTTTTGTTTCAACTAGTCAGCCTGGCAGTTTCAGAATTATATAGAGGAAATAATTACCAAGAAATTTTGGGTAGAGTACTTTCAGATGGTATTGAGATATTCATTTTTAATTATTGTTCTCATCCTCTTACGAGAGTATCATAATTTATTTTGCCGTTGATATGTTTTTAGATAACTGTTGATTTCTAGTTTTCACGACTGTGCATACATAATAAAGATCATCATACCCTTTCCCTGTCCCCTTCTGCATCCTTTGCATTTTCTTCTTGCTCTCCTGTGTAATCTTTTGTTTTTACTTTATCCTATTTATTTTTGCTTCAGATTTGAAATAAGTAAAACCATATAAAAGCAATTGAAACCCCCTCAGCTCTGTCCCAGTCCATTCTACTTCCTCTCTCCCTTGGGCTAACCAGTTTTCTGAAGTATCCTTCTGTGGTTTTATATTCTTATTGCAGGTGTATCTACAAGTAATATATTTGGTACTTTTATTGCATGTGTATCCACAAGTAATATGTAATTTATTGTGTGTAAAAAAAATTTTTAATTTAATATTTTTGTATTTCTTTAGGTTAAAGACTTTTTTTTTTCAGTTTGTGTTTTTACTGTCTTATGCTTTTGAAATTTTCTCTGTTGGCATGTGTGGATTGTGTTCGTCATCTTACTAGCTGTGTTCAGTTGTATGACTGTCACACTTATTAGCCATTCCTCTATCAATGGACATTTTAGTTCGCAGTTTTGGGCTATTTCAAACAGTAATGCACTAGCCTTTTTGTCCTTTGTCTCATTATGCTCACATGTAAGAGCTTTTCTAGGTCTACATGTTAAGGCGGGATTGCTGAACCAAAGGCATGCCTATCTCAACATTACAAATAATACCAAATAATTTTCCAAGGCAGTTGTACCTTTTT
Organism: Cheracebus regulus; assembly: GCA_963574635.1. Taxonomy (NCBI): domain Eukaryota; kingdom Metazoa; phylum Chordata; class Mammalia; order Primates; family Pitheciidae; genus Cheracebus; species Cheracebus regulus. The sequence continues at coordinate 9,989 of CAUYQU010025986.1, forward strand.
TAAGAAGTGGTTGCCTTGGGATGTGGTCTCACTAGTGGGGCTGCAGGTTCAAAGGTTTAACCATTTTGCAAACATATACACACACACACACACTCTCACATATATATATACACACACATTACACATATGTATGTGTATATATCTTTTATGTATATTAAAACCCTCTTGGGAACTAAATGTGACCGTGTGTGTGTGTGTGTGTGTGATCAAATTTACCTCCCAAGAGGGTTTTTTTTTGAGTTGACATTATCACGAACACATCAGTGCTAATTGTTAAATTTTATTTTTACATTTTTATTTATTTTTTCGAGATAGAATCTTGCTCTGTCACACAGGCCGGAGTGCAGTAGTGTGATCTCAGCTTACTTCAACCTCCACCTCACAGGTTCCAGCAATTCTCCTGCCTTGGCCTCCTGAATAGCTGGGTTTACAGGCATGTGCCACCACACCCAGCTAATTTTTATATTTTAAGTAGAGACGGGGTTTCATCATGTTGACCAGGCTGATCTTGAACTCCTGACCTCAAGTGAACCCACCTGCCTCAGCCTCCCAAAGTGCTGGGATTACAGGCATGAGCCACCGTGCCCAGCCTAATTGTTAAATTTTAGTATGTTGTTGATGGAAGTAATATTTAATTGGTGGAAATTTCTGCCTCATTTTCATTTGTATTTCTTACATATGATAGGGATTTTTATAATGGAATGTATCTATATTTAGTGTATATCATTGTTGACAGATTGATTATTCTGCCAGTAGAAACTGAAATAAAGAATAAGGCTATAATTATTACTAAACTTATGAACTTCTTTGCAGTACTTGAAAATGGCAAACAATACCAAAGAATTAGAAGACTGTGAGCAAGCTAATAAACTGGGAGCAATTAACAGCACATTAAGGCAAGTTATATTTTGGTAGTATTAAGAAAATATTCCCTTATTTATTTATATCAAGAATCAGTTTTTTTAAATGATTTTGGTAAAACATTTTTGTACCCATTAAAGTTTTAACTAATATATTTTTTAAATGAAGAAAAAGTCTTTCTTTGTCCTAAATTTTATAATAGCTTCGCCTCTTCTTGGCTGATTTATCCTTAAATTTCTAGAATATATCATCCATAGCAAATCTTTTACATAGTAGAAATTTACAAGTTTGTTCAGTTAGCAGGGTTTATGGATCCATTCTTCCTGATTACTATGGAAGAAGGGGCTTGAAGTCCTAATTTTTTTATAAATAGTAATTCAGTCTGCATGTTACATTTTGAATGATAAAAGTTGTTATTAGCCTGTTAAATTTCATACGTTTTTTTCTGCTAATTTTTCCTTATTCTAAACAGAAATCAGCATAAATAATATACAAATGGCCTCAAATTGTGCAGTGTAAAATGACTAGACATAATAATAGTTGGGAATAATCACTAGTTGGGATTGGGATATTTCAGAAATTCCTTAACATTTCCATTTGATTAGATTTGCATTTATGAGCTGGGCATGGTGGCTCACACCTGTAATCCTAGCACTTTGGGAGGCTGAGGTGAGCGGATCACCTGAGGTCAGGAATTCAAGGCTAGACTGGCAAACGTGGTGAAACCCCATCTCTACTAAAAATACAAAAATTAGCTGGTCATGGTGGTTGGGTGCCTGTAATCACAACTACTTGGGAGGCTGAGGCAGGAGAATTGCTTGAACCTGGGAGGCAGAGGCTACGGTGAACCCAGATTACAGCATTGCCCTCCAGCCTTGGTGACGAGAGCGAGACTCTGCCCCTCTCCAAAAAAAAAGATTTGTATTTATGTACTACAATTGCTAATGACTCAGTATAAGTTAGCAATCTTATTGAAGAAAAAATTTAATACAGGAAAATAAAAGAAACACCCACATACATATCCTCCATTTCAAATAAGTAAGCCTGTATTCCAAATATTAACATTTTCTGCCATATGTTTTAAGGGACAAGAAACATCACAAATAAATTTAAAATTCCTTATGCTCTATTCCCTAATCCAGTAGAGGTAACTACTATCATGAATTTGGTGGTATATATCCAGTCCATGTTTTTGTTTCTTTCATGTATTTATATGTATAAAATAGTTTTATTTTGTATATATGGTTTTGTTTTTCCTTTATATAAATGATATACTATATTTAACATTCTGTAGCTTTTTTCATTGTACATTTTGCTTTCTAGATCTGTTCATGTTGAAACACAGATTTATTCTTTTAACTGGGCATGATTTTTATCATATAAATATATCATATTTTACTTAGCTCTTCTCCTATTGATGGATGTTTATCTACTTCCAATTATTTAATTTTACAAACATGCCACCTTGAGCATTCCGAAATTTTTTTTTTACATTAGAAGTAAAAATGTTGAATCTTAGGTTTGTCTTTTTGTATGCATTGTTGATACTGCCTGATGATATTCCATAGTACTTGGTGTGAATGTGTACTGACTCCAGTGCTGAGAGCTTGTACCATTCTCTACATCCTTGCCAAAAGTTGATAACGTTTGATGAGTGTGAAATAGTACCTCATTTTTGTTTAATTTATACTTTGTGATTACTAGTGGATTTGAGCATTTTTTATTTATTGAACATTTGAGTTTCTTATTCAACAAATGAGTGTCTACAATGCGCCAAGCACTGTTCTAGGGTACTAGGAATACAGTAGTGTACCTGATGAAATTTCTGCCCTTGTGTAGCTTGATCCTTTTTGGAGGAGATAACATAATAATAATGTGTTAACTATTGACTTAATAAAATAAATGAGAAGTAAAATGATGAATGCTAAGGAACATAATAAAGCAGGGAAGAACAAAGAGGGCTAGGAGTGAGAGTGGCACTGTTTTAAATTGGGTGGTCAGAGGAGAACTAAGTGATGATGTGACATTTGAACAAACTGCTGAAGAAGGTAAAGGCACAAGTCATAATATGGTTGCCTGTGGGGTGAGCATTCCAGGTATATATAAATGTTAGTTGAAATCCCACTTGGCAGGATCATGCCTAGACCTAAACACAATAAGACCAATGTAACTGGAGCACAGTGATCAAGGGCAAAGTAGCAGAAGACAAGGTCAAAAGATGCTAAGGATGGGGCAGGAGGTGGGGTGGGTAGAGATCTTGTAGAACCTTGAAATCAATTATAATGAGTATTGCTTTTAGACTGGGTAGAATAAAAAGTCACTGGGAGGTTTTGAACAGAGGAGTAAGGGGATGTGTTGAGGGAGCCTGATGTTATGTTGCAGAAGCCTTGTTACGTGATTATTGTAGTAATCCAAATAAGCTATTATGGTAATTTAGACCGAGTGATAGCAGTGGAAGTGATGAGAAGCAGTCAGGTTCTGGATGTATTTTGAAGATAAAGCTAACAGGATTTGTTGCAGCACTGGGTATGTGGTATTAAGAAGACATGAGCTTTTGGATGACTACAAGATTTGGAATTATAAAAATGGAGTTGCCATTTACTGACCTGTGGACACCTACAGGAGGAGCAAGTTTGATAAAAAGTTATAGTCAAATTTGGATTTGTTAAGTTTGAGCTGCCTATAAGACATCCACTTGGAGATTTCAGGTAGGCAGTTGGATACACAGGTTTGAATTAAGGGAGAGGTCTGAAAGTCAGTCAATGAATAGATGGTATTTAGCAGCCATAAATCTGAATGAGATCACCAAGGAAGAGAGTGTAAATAGAGGAATGATCTAGGGACTAGGCTTAAGTCATTACAGGATTTTGGAGTAAATCGCCAGTTTATATTCTGTCATTTTTTTCTCCATTGGGTTGGCTTTTTAAATTATTACTGATTTGTAAGCATTCTTTATGTAATGTGATAATCCTTTGTTGGCTGTATTGGTTGTTAGGACTTGTCTTATAATTTTGCTTATAGTTTTTTGTTGAAAAATTATTTTTTAAACCTAAAAATTTTAAGTATAATACACATACAGTAGAGGATAAAATTCTTAAGTGTAAAGGTCAATTTAATTTCACAAAGTGAACCCAACTCTATAGCCAGAGCAGTATACTTGCTGCCCAGAAGATTAACGTGTCTACTTTCTAGTCATTATCATTTTCCAAAGTTAACCATGATTTTGGGATACTGACCGAGATTGGTTTTAACTATTTATAAATAGAATGATATAGAACATATTCTTTTGTATCTGGCTTCTTTTTGTTAACATGTATCTGAGACTCATTCATGTTTTTGGGCATAGCAACGTTTAGTTTTTTTTATTGGCATATAGTATTTTATAGTAAGAATGTGCCATGTTTCCATTTTCCATTCTACTATTGATAGCTTATACTTTGGGGCTATTTCAAAAATATTTTGGTGGATACAGCTAGACATGGTGGCTCATGCCTGTAATCCCAGTACTTTGGGAGGGCAAGGCAGGAGGATTGCTTGAAGCCGCGTGTTCAAGACCAGCCTGGGCAACAAAGTGAGATCCTATCTCTACAAAAAAATTTTAAAAATTAGCCTGGCATGTGCCTATGGTCCCAGCTACTCAAGAGGCTGAGGCAGGAGGATCACTTGAGGTCATGAGTTTGAGACTGCAGTGAGTTATGATTGTGCCACTATACTACAGCCTGAGTGGCAGAGACCCTACCTGTAAATAATAAATAAATTTGGTAGGTACATGTGTACATTTCTATGGTGAATATACCTAGGAATGGTATTAGGTATTGCCAAATGATTTTACAAAATTGCCACCAGATTATATTGCTACTAGCAGTGTATCAGTTACTTGTTCTACAACTTCTCCAGCAATTGGTTTCATATTCTTTAAACAGCTTTATTTTGAGGTTTAATAAAATGTAATACACTGCACACAAAGTATACAGTTTGATGTGTGTCCAGCCATATAACATCATCACAATTAAGACACCATAGGCTGGGTGCGGTGGCTCGTGCCTGTAATCCCAGCGCTTTGGGAGTCTGAGGCAGGCAGATCTCGTGAGGCCAGGAGTTCGCGACCAGGCTGGCCAACATGGTGAAGCCATCTCTACCAAAAAAAAATTAGCCAGGCATGGTGGCTGGTGCCTGTAATCTCAGCTACTCAGGAGGCTGAAGCAGAAAAATCACTTGAGCCCGGGGGACAGAGGTTGCAGTGAGCCAAGTTCATTCTGCACTCCAGTCTAGGTGACAGAGTGAAATTGTGTCTCAGAAAAATATATGTGTGTGTGTGTGTATGTATGCATATATATATCTATGTAGAGAGAGAGAGACTGGGCATGGTGACTCACACCTGTAATCCCAGCACTTTGAGAGGCCAAGACAGATAGATCACTTGAGCCCAGGAATTTGAGACCAGCCTGGGCAACATAGTGAGACCCCTTCTTTACAAAAACAGAAATAAAAAAATTAGCTGGATGTGGTGGCATGTGTCTATAATCCAAGCTACTTGGGAGGCTGAGGATGGGAGGATCACTTGAGCCCAGAAGGTTAAGGCTACTGTGAGCTATGATATCACTGCACTCCAGTCTGGATGCAGTGAGACCCTGTCTCAAAAAGAAAAAAAAAAATACTTTTCACACTCAGAAAGTTTCTCATTCCTTATTCCATCTTTTATGCTCCTCACTTCCAAGTTGAAAGACTACTATAACCACAGGACACTATCTTGAAAGGAAGTGCTGAGTTAACCCCAAGAAATTCTCATGCAAAGAGTGTTGCATGAGAACATGTTGTCATCTTCAAACTGACTTTGGAAAAGCTGAACTAGATGACCTCTAAAGTCCCTTCTAACTCATTTATAAATCAAACTGAGCCAGCTTTATTAGCATTAGATGCTCATTCCATGTTTTTTTGTGACTTAGGCGTGACTTCACCCTGGTTTTAGGCAGGGGTTAGGTGAAATAATCAGCAGAGTTTCAGATGAGAATGTGTCTCCTCAAATGAGGATGCTCAAAGAAGAAAGTTCCTGAAAGTCAGTCATACTGTTAACAAGAAAATAGGAATTTATGTCACTGTTGATTTGTTCTTCACTGTTTTCAACATAGGTTCTCTTATTAAACACAACTTCAGTTATGTCATTTTAGCTGTAATTAGGTATTATTGTTTATGACATCAGGTATTTCAGTTGAGTCAACTATGGTACAATTTTTTCATTAACTTTTATTGTATACTCCAATAGGGAAAAAATAACATAGTAGGTTAAACTGGAAAAATGTACTGTACAGTTGATGTAGTTCAGCCAAGCTTATACACTTCTTTGTAGTGGTTTCTCAAACACGAAACAAATTCACGATTATGACAGGTACCACATTTAGGAATTACCTGATTCTTACCTTTATATACCTGATTTATAGTTGTTTTGTACCTTGTTTTTTCCTTTTGTGTTATGAATAAAGAAGGTAGCAAAATTATACCTCTCTGATAGATCCTGCCATCATGAGTATTCTATACAGGGAAGGCCTGAATATAGGTTTAAGTTAACGTAGATCAAAGTTGATTTCAATAAATGTGGTTGTTCCTTATCAGTTCTTCAAGTTAGAAATCTTGATCGTAGATTTTGTTAAATGTGAAGTAGGATGTGAAAGGAATGATAACCATGATAAAAGTGGCATTGGTGTAACCAGTGAATACCACATTGAAGGGGAGATTATAGAAATACAGTTCTTGGTATTTTAGATCTTGTAAGTATAGAAGTAATTTAAATTAAAAGAATTCTGAAAGTATATTTAATTTCTACTTCAGGAAAAAATATATTTAACATAATTTTTAAGTGAATTGAAACATTTAGCTTGAGTTTTGTGTTTAACTACGTTATATTTATTTGTAAGTTAATTTCTTGTCAAAATTATTTTTGAACTAATCCTAATTCAGTGTAGTTAAGAAATAGGAATTACTCAAGGAAATTAATATATGTATTTTTATATAACTTGTTTTTTGTCATTCCTTCATGTAATAACAGAATGTGACATCACCTAATCTTTAACTGACCTCAAATTATCTATTTTAATTACACTAGAATACAGTGTTAATAGTTTCAACTCCAAATTTAATAATTTTTCTTATTTCTCTTCCCATAGTAATCAAAGCAAAGAAGCTTTCATTGACTGGGCAAGATATGATGATTCACGGGATCACTTTTGTGAACTTGATGGTAATAAAATCATTACATTATTTTAACTGTAACTCTTTCATAAGACATTTTAATCGATGAAAATATACTCTGAATTATAGCTTCACTACTGGATTTTGCTTTGTAGATCTTACTATTCATAATGGCATTTATTGAGAGCCTGTGTTTCAGGCCCTGTTTTCAGTGCCTTAAATACATTATTTCTGGTCTTTACAGCTACCTTCATAAGTGTGTATTATTTCATGTCTGAGAAAACTGAGTCTGACAAAGACTAAATAACTTGCCCAAGATCACACAATAGCAAGAGGCTGAGACAGGCTTTGATCCCATATCCGAATCCAAAACCTATATTCTTTCCATTATGACACATCATCTGTGATGGACCGTCATTTGAAGCCACTTACAGGTCTGTGAACAAGAGGTCTTAACATACTCAGATGAAAACTGGGGAGGACTCTAATTCTACTTCTCCACAGCCCTTTTTCCGAGAGTTCCCTGGAATGGTAGAAAGACTGGACACTCTACCAGAGTAACTACCACTTAACAGAAGGTAATTGCAGCGACTCAAAATTTTTTATCTGTATGATAATATTCCCAAAGAATTGTGCTGAGTAGGTGTAAATCATTCATTTGGCCTCTCATCACCTTTTTCCTTGATAATGTTGTATTTTTCATAGTGGAAAATAATTAGGGGATTAAGTGTGCATAGTTGGCAATAGCAGTTCTTGGAACTCTTCAAGAATCTAGAGTGATCTGCTTCCAAAAGTTTTTAAAAAGATTCACAGGTATAATTGTGCTATAAATGCAGCCTACAGTGGAGTAAGTTATAGGGAGCTTCTACTGTAGTATGGTAAACTGAGAATAATACTGGGAGACGGAATGGTATCTTGGTTTATATGGTTTCGATAAGGAAATTTTAAAGGAATCTGAGTAAGGTTATACCAAGGGGTAATGAATGAAGTATCCATCCCCTTTAGGATACATAGAATTGGTCAGGGTTTTATCACAGCAAGCCATTGCACCTCTCCTTACTCTTTCATTTGCTCTTTGGTTGTCATTACAGTTGTATTTGAGTGCTTAACACTCAGTCACTTACTTCTAAATTGTACATTTACCTATTCTTTGATTAAAGTATATATAATAGTGCTTGTTTAATAGGTTTTCAGATTAATAATTTGTGTGAATATGTATTACTCTTATAGTAAATAGGTATTTAATAAAAATAATTGCAGGAATTACTTGCTATAAGTAAATTGATATGTAGATTTCCTGCCATCAGTATAAACAGTGTTAACTTTTTAAAAGTATTAGTTTCCTAAATTGTAAAAATGTAAGAGATGTTTAAGAATTTATATGAAATCATCCCTTAAGATTTTCAAGATTATATTAAAAATCAATTATTTTTATATTCGTATACATATAAAACCATGGTACCTACTAATTGGATTATCATGACTCTTCTGAGTTGTAATGTTTATATATATTCCAGTGGTTTACATGCAGTTTTTTTTTTTAATTGCATTTTAGGTTTTGGGGTACATGTGAAGAACATGCAATATTGTTGCATAGGTACACACGTGGCAGTGTGATTTGGTGCCTTCCTCCCCTTCACCTATATCTGGCATTTCTCCCCATGCTATCTCTCCCCAACTCCCCACCCCACACTGTCCCTCCCCTATTTCCCCGCAACAGACCCCAGTGTGTAGTGCTCCCCTCCCTGTGTCCATGTGTTCTCATTGTTCAACACCCGCCTATGAGTGAGAACATGCGGTGTTTGATTTTGTGTTCTTGTGTCAGTTTGCTGAGAATGATGGTTTCCAGGTTCAT
>CAUYQU010025988.1:0-20431 GCA_963574635.1 Cheracebus regulus
TAAAGATTTAAACATAAGACCTAATACCATAAAAACCCTAGAAGAAAACCTAGGCAAAACCATTCAGGACATAGGCATAGGCAAGGACTTCATGACTAAAACACCAAAAGCAATGGCAACAAAAGCCAAAATAGACAAATGGGATCTAATGAAACTTAAGAGTTTCTGCACAGCAAAAGAAACAATCAGTAGAGTGAACCAGAAACCAACAGAATGGGAAAAAATTTTTGCAATCTACCCATCTGACAAAGGGCTAATATCCAGAATCTACAAAGAACTACAGCAGATTTACAAGAAAAAAACAAACCCATTCAAAAGTGGGCAAAGGATATGAACAGACACTTTTCAAAAGAAGACATTTATGAGGCCAACAAACATGTGAAAAAATGCTCATCATCACTCGTCATTTAAGAAATGCAAATCAAAACCACATTGAGATACTATCTCATGCCAGTTAGAATGGTGATCATTAAAAAATCTGGAGACAACAGATGCTGGAGAGGATGTGGAGAGACAGTGAACTTTTACACTGTTGGTGGGAGTGTAAATTAGTTCAACCATTGTGGAAGACAGTATGGCAATTCCTCAAGGATCTAGAGCTAGAAATACCATTTGACCCAGCAATCCCATTACTGGGTATATATCCAATCCAAAGGATTATGAATCATTCTATTATAAAGACACATGCACATGTATGTTCATTGCAGCACTATTTACAATAGCAAAGACCTGGAACCAACCTAAATGCCCATCGATGATAGACTGGACAAGGAAAATGTGGCACATATACACCATGGAATACTATGCAGCCATGAAAAACGATGAGTTTGTGTCCTTTGTAGGAACATGGATGAATCTGGAAACCATCATTTTCAGCAAACTGACACAAGAACAGAAAACCAAACACCACATGTACTCACTCATAGGTTGGTGTTGAACAATGAGAACACATGGGCACAGAGAGGGGAGCATCACACACTGGATCTGTTGACGGGTGGGGGACTAGGGGAGGGACAGCAGGGGTCAGGGAGGTTAGAGAGGGATAACACTGGGAGAAATGGCTGATGTAGGTGACAGGAGGATGGAGACAGCAAACCACCATGGCATGTGTGTACCTATGCAACACTCCTGCAAGATTTGCACATGTACCCCAGAACTTAAAGTACAATTTTTAAAAAAAGAAAGAAAGAAAATGTGGTTCATATGCCCTATGGAATATTATGCAGCCATAAAAATGAACAATATCTCATTCTCTTCAAGAACATGGATGGAACTGGAGGCCATTATCCTTAGCAAACTAACTCATGAATAGAAAACCAAAGACCACATGTCCTCACTTATAAGTGAAAGCTAAATGATGAGAACATATGGATGCAAAGAGGGAACAAACAGACACTGGAGCCTACCTGAGGGTGGAGAGTGGGATAAGGAAGAGGATCAGAAAAAATAATTATTGGTTACTAGGCATGGTACCTAGGTGATGAAATACTCTGTACAACAAACCCCCGTGACATAAGTGTACCTATATAAGAAACCTGCACATATACCCTGAACCTAAAATAAAAGTTTTTTAAAAACAGTAAGGGAAAAAAATAAAATTAAAACTTGGAAGCATGGTCTCTAAGAAATACTTTGTGAAAAGCTGATAATTTGTACATTTCCCCTTGATCCAAAAAACAAATATGTCAAAGTGTAATATGACTTGCTTTATCTCTAAACGGAGATGATTTTTAAAATGGAGTGGAAAGAAAGAAAAGAAATTGCAACAGAGCACCTTGTTATTCTAGGATTAGAAACCCTGTGAGAATGAGACAGAATGTTTTTTTTTTAAAAAACAAGCAAACAAACAAAAACACTCTTATTTATGTATTTATTTATTTATTGAGACGGAGTCTCACTGTCACCCAGGCTGGAGTGCAGTGGTGTAATCTCAGCTCACTACAACCTCCACCTCCCAAGTTCAAGTGATTCTCCTGCCTCAGCCTCCCGAGTAGTTGGGATTACAGACATGCACCACCACGCTCTGCTAATTTTTTTTTTTTTTTAGTAATGGGGTTTTGCCATGTCAGCCAGGCTGGTCTCCAACTTGTGACCTCAAATGATCCACCCACCTTGACCTCCCAAAGTGCTGGGATTACAGGCGTGAGCAGCCGCGCCTGGCTGGAGAGAGAACATTTTCATCTTTGCTTTGGTCTTGTGCCTGAGAGACTAGAAAAGAGTCACCCACACCTAATTTCCATCCCCTGGATTCATAATTATACTGTAGAGGTAATGGTTAGGAGCAGGCACTGAGGTTGTACAGACTTGTCAGCTCTACCACTTTCTAGCTAGGTCATCTCAGGCAAGTGAATTAACGCCTAAGCTTTAGTCTTGTTATCTGTAAAATGGAAAAATAACAGTCACTCTCTCATAGGTGAGATGTAATGGTGTGATGTACATTAAATACTTACACAGAGCCACACAGTAAGTGCTTAATAGTGGCTTGGCTGCAATGGTTATGATGACCTAGAGGGGTTCATTAATACAGATCTAGTATATACCCAGTAAGTGGAGGTGTTAGGGTTTTCAGTATCCCTGGATATGATAGATGACTTGAAACCTAATAAGAATTTTTTAAATCCCCATAACAGTAATAAGCATTATGGTAAAGAAAGGAAAGGAAAAAAAAAGCAGTGCTCCGTACATACATAGCTAATGTTAATAAAATAGATCCTGACAGTTTTCCCCTAATGCTCCCAACAGGATCCATAGATTCCTGACTTGAAGAGAATTATGTGACTATTTTGCAAGTTTTATCCTATTTGCTAAATAATTTTACTCTCAGGGTAGTTATAAATGTAAATTTTCATTTATATCATTCTTTACCCCACCTTTAATTTATGGACTAGTCAACTGCTTTTGAGGGTATCCCTGACCCTTGTCATTCCCAATATTAAAATAATTTCTTTATTCTTGGTTCCATCCAGAGTTACACTACCCTGAATGATTTCCACATCTGATCTCAGACCCATGACTTCCACCCTCAGCCTCAGAGCTCTGCTGACCTCAAAAGATACTAGTTGCCCTTCAGTTCTTACTGTCACTCACATCCCACTGCCACTGCTGAAACCACATGCCAGTCATTCTCTCACCCCACCAGGAATTTGCAGTCAGTATATGGCTTCACCACGACTTTGGCCATTCTCTGTCTGTAGAGTTCCACATCCCACATTCTTCCTTAGCCCTTTGTAGGCAAGGATTTATTTTGGTAGTGTAATTTTGTCTCCTTTGGTCAGGACATCAAAGTCTCCTTCTCTACTTCTGGAAGTGTATGATTCATAACTGGGTGAACTGGCAGCCACTTTGCCCTGGTGTCTGCCCAAGTACACAGCAGATTCTACCCTTACCAGTCATGGTATATTAACTCACTTGTATCTAGTAAAATCCATTAACTCATGTCCCTACCACTTTTCCTACCCACCCCTCAACACTTGCCTAAATATATTTAGAAACTTAAATTGGCAAAGGTCCTTTTGAGGGGAAGGAGACAAGATAAGCCAACCTAACATGTATAGGACGTGTAACTCTACGTAAACACAAGGCATTAAACATATCACCAATAAGACATTTCTTTGAAGCCAATCTCCATATGGCAGTAAAACATTTTAAAGTTCAAACTAGTAAGATTCCAATACCAATGAGTTTGGGCCTTGATTTATACTTAAAATAGGTGGAGGGTTTTCTGTGTGTATTCCAGACTCTAGCATCTACCTTTCAGGAGACGAAGGGGAGGATGAAGTAAGGGAAAGAGAAAAGGATTGAAGTCAGAGAGACCTGCTCCAAATCCTGGCTCCTGTGCTCCCTCCTGGTGTGATCTCTGGGCAGTTCTTCAGATGCTTTGAGGCGGGATTTTCTCTGTAAAATGGAAGATAGACTCTTCAGAGATGCTGGGAGGACCAGGACTGATTAAGTGCTGCTTGTCATACCCTAAGCTGCTGCTCAATAAACAGTAATTGCTATTTTATGTTTTGTTAAGCTGGCAGGGTGATTTAATTTCTAATTTACATATGTCTATTTGAAAATGCACTGTAACCACTTCAAATTAAAGATTAAAATTGTATGGTATGAGAGTTATACTTCCATAAGGCTGTCAATTTTTTTTAATTTAGAAAATTGAATCTTTTGGATTCCCTTAGAAAATGTGAAAGTAATTTTTAAACTGAAAAATTTCATGGCCTATTCTATAGGTGACAATAAATATTGATTAATGGACTTTATCTGTAATTTTCATGAGAAAATGAATCCAAGACCTCCCTTATGTAGCCTGCCCTTAATCCAAACATTAATTACTGCTTTTGTATTATAAGATTATTATGATATTCATACTCTATGCATTGGGAAATAATTTGAAATTCATGAAGAAGTCCATTCTCATGCTTTGATAAATGAGTATAATTAGTTCCAAAATTTTTGTTCATAAGGCAAAACTGGTGTCATCAATCATTGAGTATTCCCATTAAAATTAATGTTAAAAACCTCAGTGTTTCTCTTAATGGAGTAATTAATAGAAGAGAGTGTCTCATTTAATAGTGCTGAAGGTCCCTGAGGTTCTCTCCTGGCCGCCTTTCTCTCCTCCATCCACCCACTCTCCCAAGGTGACCTCACGTCTCCAGTCCCACGGTTTTGGATGCCTTCTGTGTACCATTGACTCCCAGATGTGTCTCCAGCCAGAACATCCCACAGGAACTCATATATCTAACTTGACATCTCCACATGGCTGTCATCTGAAACTTGGGAGTGGCATGGGGATCATGAGTTCAATCTGGGCCATGTTAAATTTAAAAACATTAAGAAGACAAAAAACATGGATTTCTCCCAGGATCCATAAAGGTATGTATCATTCACTCAATTACTAAAGCCAAAAATCTTATCTCACATCAATGCCATCAACAAATCCTGTTGCCTCAACCCTGAAAACATCCTTAATCTATGAATTTCTTTCCATCTCTGCTCCTTCCCTGCTGCCTTGCCTGAGGCTAGTTATCTGTTGCCAAGGTTTCCCTGTCACCACTCTCTCCCTGCTACCATCGATTCTCCACATGGCATCCAGAGCACTCTGAAAAATGCACATCAGTTTATGTTACTTTCCAGAATAAAATCTTTCAGTGGATTCCCATGGTACTTTAAATAAATCCAAACTCTGTCCAGTGGCTCGGTGGTTCTCATTCCTGGGGAGTGCTTGGAATTTCATAGGAGCATTTTTGATTGTTGAGATGATTGGAAAGAGGGGCTGCAACTGGCATTTAGCAGGCAGGGTCAGGAATGCTAGATGCCCCATTCTAGTGAGATGTTCCTTCATTTTGCCTGTCAATCATTATCTGAGCCTGGATAATTACACAATATTATATATTAAATACAAAGTACTTACATGGAATTTTCCAGTAACACAATGACTGTGTCAGTGGAGAAAAGGTTGTACTTTGTTTTGTTCCAAAATTTGTCTAGAAATGTTTACTATTTCAGAAAATCACCTCACCCTTAGAGGAGCTACTGGCTGTATCTGAGTCACTATTGCAACATTCTTGCACATGCACAGTGATTCCATCTAAACAGGCAGTCATTTGATGGCTTCTCATGCTTTCTAGTGGACACATGCCTGAACATTGACATGTGGCAATACAAAGCCTTCGTTATAAATTTCTTTATGAAATTACTCATTTAACAATAATTAATGGTTGATTGAGAATACCAGCCCAGGCCTATGAGCAAACATTTTGGACTAGTTATACCCATCCATTGAGGAATAAATGCATTTCTATATGAAGCCACAGATTATTTCCCAATGCATAGAGTATGGTTGTCATAACAATCTTAAGACAAAATAAGCAGGAAGTAATGCAGGCCACAAGGGAGCAGTCTAAATCTTTACACCAGCTATTTAGTCCCCCTTCCTACAGTGCTCCTCCGGACAGTGTGCATGGATGGCTCCTTCGTGAGTATTACCTTGAGGCACTCTCCATCCCATCACTTACTTGAATTCTCTTTGGCACTTGTCACTTGATCAAGGACCTTTTTTGTCTTACACAACAGTGTGTCCACTGTGCCTCAAACACTGCCTGGAATATAGTAGAGGCCCAGTGCATATTTGTGGAACGAAAGAACTAAGGAGACGAGGCAGTGTAGTGAGCATCCTGCTGGTAACACGTAAATAACATTCCCAATTCTATAATATAGAAAACTGTCAAGTTTTGCACAATGAAATAAAGTGTTAAAATATTTGAGCCAACTTGTAGCATTTGTGCTTCCCAGGCCACCATTTCAGGGATGGCAAATTAGGGCTAACTGAAGCTGACATTTACAATATATTTGTAAGCTCTTTTATTCCAATTAGTTCAAACATATTTGTGGGCACAAATGTAGGGTATTGAAGCTTATGTAAGTGATATCTGATCAACTGGAGATAAAAACCAACCAATCATAATGGATAAATATGTGGTCAGATGCCTCCAGCAAACCCTGATTACCAACAAGCACAAAAAGGCTCGTCAGCATCAAAACTTGAAGTATAAGCATAGTGCTTAGGCAAGTGGACATTGTCCTCAAGGGAATCTACAAAGAGAAGTGTGTAAAGTGTGTAAACCTGTTCTAAGCCCCATCTCCAGTCCGTCCTTCACACCATCTTTCCATAAGATCAATTATATCACTCTATTCCTATGGAAATCCTTCAGTAAGTTCTTGTCCCCATATATGACACGAGTAATGAGATTTTTTAAATGCCATTTACTTGCAAAGCGTGTAGGGACCCTTTATAGCCCGGCGCCTCCCATTCTCCTAGCACGACCCCACACATGCCTCAGTTCTAGCCTCCAGCCACACCTCATCCAGGCTAACAACCACTTGCTTTTACACAGCCATCTGTCCAAGAGCACCTTCTCCTGCTGCCTGGAAAACTCTAACTCATCCTTTAAAAAATATTTGAGACCTCCCTGATTCCTGTCTCAGGCAGTGGTGGGTGCTCTCCATTGTGCATGCACCATTTCAAACAATAAACACTCCTTACGTAATTTTCTAATCATATTCTCCCACTCCACTAGCTGCTGTTTGAATCCAGGACTGTATCTCATTTATCTTAGGATTCCCAGTGCTACTCCAAGGCTCAGAAATGTTAAGCACTCAGTAAATACCTGCCTGAATGAAAAAGTGGACTCACCTAAAGCTATATAAACTATTTATGCAGGAGTAGACAGACCTCTCAGAAATGGATATTATAAATATGATTTTTGGCTGGGCGCAGTGGCTCATGTCTATAATCACAACACTTTGGAAGGCCAAGACAAGTGTATAACTTGAAGTCAGGCGTTTGAAACCAGCCTGGCCAACATGGTGAAATCCCATCTCTACTAAAAATATAAATATTAGCCAGGCATGTTGGCGTGCACCTGTAATCCCAGCTACTCAGGAGGCTGAGGCACAAGAATTACTTGAACCCAGGAAGTGGAGTTTGCAATGAGCCAAAATTGCACCACTGCACTCCAGCCTGGGCAAGAGAGTGAGACTCTGCCTAAAAATATATATTCATGTATATATATATTTTATCCTTTTAGAATTGAACATGACTCAATTTATGAGGAAGGCTTAGTCTGAATGTGAAAGCTGAACTTTCTTTCCTTGGGATTCTTAGATTCCATCTCTTTATAGTTCAGCAAAAACATAGCAGAGATATGAAGATAGGTGAGTGTTTATGTGCATTACATTCAACAAAATTTTTGTTGTTGTTTTGGAGACAGGGTCTTGCTATGTTGCCCAGGCTGGTCAAACTCATGCCTCAAGTGATCTTCCCGCCTTGGCCTCCCAAAAGTGTGAGCCACCATTCCCGTCCCTTAAACTTGATAAGATTTTTATCAAGGATATTTTCAACCTTAATGCTATCATGAGGTTTCCAAAAGAGTGAAAGACGTGGTCTATCCTGGGTCACAATTAAACTGAGGATGCCCAGTATACAGGCATAGGAGACAGACTGAGGGACCAGACAGATGGTGTGGCCCTCTACAGGCCCTTGATGGTCCTTGCAAGGCACTAATGGCTGGAAAATGAGACCCTGAAATTGCATGTAAAATATTCTGTGTATGTACCCAGGTGTATTTCTCCTAAAAGGTGGGGGTGAATGGGCCCGTAGTGTTCATTAAATTCCCAAAGCCATCTGTGACTGATAAAAGGTTAAGATCTAGCCCAATATCTATTCCTCCCACTGCTATGGAGGAAACTGAGGCTTAAGCAATTAGGTGATTTCTCCAAGGCCTCATGGCAAGTTAGTGTCACATCTGTGTCTAGACTCCAATCTCCAGGGATCTTTCCACTTCTTGGCCACGTCATTGTCCCATCAGAGAAGCCTGAAGGCTCTGGCAGTTTTGTTGGAAAGGTTCTTACATTGACGGCAGTGTTTCCATTTGTCCTAAATTAAGTATAATATCAAAGGGTAGCACTTCAAAATCAGGAGTAAATACTAGGCTTATTATATTTGATCTCTGTTTGACACCAGATTATATAACTATGCTATGATACTTACATCTACCTGTCCCTTCCCCCCAACTCTCCACAATTTGAAGATGCTTTTAAATTCCTTTTACATTTATAACAGGCCAGAATGCAAATTTTATAATAAAATTAGTGAGTTGTGTTTGAGCTTTTAAAATTGTAGCTTCACAGGCTCTTAGTTTCTAAAACAGTGATGATTTGCTTTATTTATACACGAGCTAAGCTATTTAACTCTTTAAAAGGAACTATGCATTTCAATATTTGGTTTTCTCTGTAGGAAATGGCAATCAGAAGTTCCCCAGGGAAATTCTTGTTTTGACTCCATTTTTATGCTTTTGGAAAGAAAAACATCATTGCTTTTTGATTTGGAATAGCATAAAGAGGTTGTGTCTTTCTGTTTCTCATGGACTATGCCCCCTTTAGAGTTACTGCCTTGATGCAATTGCTGGTGTATCAGTGAGAACAGCCTATTGTTGTGTAACCATTTTCTTGGTTTTTAAATACAGCGTTCCTCCGTATCTGAGGCATATCGCAGAAGGATTGGTTTCAGGACACCCTCAGATATCAAAATCCCCAGATGCTCAAGTCCCTTACATAAAATGGATAGTATTTGTGTATAACCTATGCACATCCTCCTATGTACTTTAAATCATCTCTGGATTAATTATATACCTAATACAATGCAAATGCTATGTAAATAGTTGTTATGCTATATCTTTTAATTTATAAAAGAAATACCCTGAATTGTCTTCTCAGTTGTAAGATTTTAAAAAAGAGCTTCAGCTCTATATAGTTCAGAGGTTAAATTCTAATACTAAAGGAGAACAGGAAATTCTTCCCAGATTGCACACTGGCTACAGTGATTGTGCTTAAAGCATGGTGTTATTGCTGAACTAATCTCACTCAGAGTGCTCTAATGGGGTAAGGGAGAGAGAAAAAGTTTTCAGGTGCAGAAGAGCTCAGTGAGATATGCTACTATCACTATGAAACATCTAACCTTGGGGGGTGGCGGGGAGGAGCTGGCAGGGAGAAGGGAGGATGGAACCAGTCCTCCCTCTATGTGAGTTCTTAAAAGAAAAGAAAAAAAAAGATAGTCTAGAGGGGAAACAACCAGAAGAAAAGTCTAGGAGCATTACGCAAATATAGTAAAGTATTAACATTATGTACACAGGAGGGACAAATGCATGTAAATTGCAAATGCGGAGGAGAACTAGAGGAGCACAAGGGGTGAACCCGGAGGAGGCTTGACAGGCCAGACCAGGGGCAAAGGAAGACAAGAAATGAGGGAAAAATGAGGAGGATTAAGGAATGACAAGAAAAAAAAAAGACAAAGGAGAAGAAGAAGGAGGTGGGGAGAAGAGGAAGTAAGGAAGCAGGAGTAGGGAGAGGAGAAGGAAGGAACAGACTGAGAGCATGCGGCTGTCATCTGCACCTCCCCATTTCCCTGAGGTACCCAACTCAGTTCCCAGCCTTCCCCCCACCTGCAGTTTCTGACCTGCATGTTCCTAAGCTCCTCTTGGAAGTGTATTCGTCCAGCTTCTGATCATTCATTCAGGTAGCAAGCATTTCTTCAGCAAATATTTATTGAGAATGGCTCTGGCAAGAGTGAAGATTTCATCTAGCCTTGGAGCAGGACTGCTAGGAAATTGCAATGAGGAAGTAAAACCTGGGACAGTTCCAACAACAGCCTCAATCCCCAGCAGTGTGTGGTTACACTCAAATAGAATTGGGGTCGCTGGCAGAATGGTCCCTTTCCCCGGGTTCCTTTACACAGCAGTCAAGTTGAGGCTCCATTTGCACTGACTGTGGGTGAAGTGGGCAAGAGGCAGGCGCCTTAGATGTCAGGCAGGTTGAGATACACCCTCTGACATTAATTAGGGATTGGTTGTGATGTTACTATGTCATTATACTTGACTTGTTTTCTAGTATTCTTCCCCAGTCTCCAGGCCAGCCTGAAGAATGAGGGATAGAAAGGCTGATTAGAAGCTCTGAATACGGGCAAAGGGAGTTTTTGACCATCAGGTTTCCCTTCACAGTCATTACGATAGGGGATCCCTAAGACCAAAATGAGCAGGATTTTGCTCTAGGGTTCTAAGCTCCATGGTGGCTGCCCTAGTTCTTCCCAGACGGTTTGTTGTGGAAGAATCTTTGTCTTGGAGTAATTGCTGTGTTGTTGCAGTTCTGGAAGCAATTCTGCTGGAGTTGGAAGGGAGGTGGGAGATCTGCACTCTATATTAATCCTTCTGTTCTCTGCCTCACTCCTCATTTCTGTACCGTGATATCTGTCATTTCCAGTCCCCTCCCCAAAGCTACAGCCTTCACTGCTTATGTTCTAGGTGGCTTCTGCCTCCCATCTGCTTCGTGGCCAACACTCACCATTCTCTTCACACATTCCAGAAATATGTTGAGCTCTCTTATCAATGGATGGGTCCCTTGCCATTTTATTATTATTTTTGCTGGAGAATTATATTTTTTTACATTTTAAATTACTTTACTATAATATTAATGGGCTCTCAAGGGGAGCTGTATTTCGGTGTGTGTGCTTTGGTCTGCCATCTTGAGTACAGTATTCTGTGGAAATTTGATACACCAGAAATTGGGTCAGGATATGGGCAAAGGAAAATCATTAGAAAAACAACCTGAGGCAAATGAGACTTGACTGTGCCCTGAAGGACAGGAAACACAGCCACAGACAAAATAACAGAAGATTCCTATTGACAGATATAGAAAAATTATTAATAGTCTTTAGTGGACCAGCTGGAAGCACCCCCAGTGCTGACATGCATCATCATAGCCACAAGCCACAAGACAGTTTGCCCACATCCCCAACACAGAAAAAAACGTTAATCCAACATGAATGGTTTTTTCAGCCACCAACACCAATGATCAACATTCATTCAATAAATAGTTCATTAAGCATCTATTTCATGTCAGATACTGTGCCAAGTGCTTGAGATATAATGGTGAACAAAATCAGACATATTTCTCAGCCTCATAGAGTTTACAATGTTGTGATTATGTAATTAATATGGTTTGACTGTGTCCCCACTCAACTCTCATCTTGAATTCCCCTGTATTGTGGGAGGGACCCTGTGGGAGGTAACTGAATCATGGGGGAAGGTCTTCCTTGTGCCATTCGTGTGATGGTGAATAAATCTCACAAAATCTGATGGTTTGATAAGGGGGAGTTTCCCTGCACAAGCTCTCTTCTTGTCTGCTGGCATCCACGTAAGATGTGACTTGCTCCTCCTTGCCTTCTGCCATAACCGTGAGGTCTCTCCAGCCATGTGGAACTGTAAGTCCAATAAACCTCTTTCTTTTGTAAATTGCCCAGTCTCGGGTATGTCTTTATCAGCAGTGTGGAAACAGACTAATACAATAAATAAATGTAAACTTACGTCTGTGGTTACTGTTTTGCTGGAACAATACATCCATCTGTGAGAGTGAATAAGGGGTTGCTGACCAAGTCTGAAGGGAGGTGAAGGTTTTTGGGAAAGTCTGACTTATGAGGAGCACAATTTTCAATAAGGGCCATTGTACATACATCGTATATTACTATTGCACAGATAGGTTTAATCATGAAAGATGGTTAAATCCAGCCTTGTCATCAGGAGACCCGGGGGGCATTTTAGTTTCAGGTTTGCCAACAGATGATTGTATGACCCTGGGCAACTCAACTCAGCTTCCTTGGGAAGGATTTTTTCATCTGTAAAATGAAGAGATCTGATGAAGTAATCTGTTAGGTAATGAGTAAGACACAGAAATATATTTGTTTTCACATAAAATGACCTCATATCTTTGTATATTTCTGTTTGCACTTAAAATGACATCATATTGACAAATATACATTGGTCTTGTTTCTGGGAGATGTGTTGGCTGAAGAACAGGGTTTCAAGTAGCAATTATTGTTCAGTATTAAGTAGTCTTTTGGGAGTTTTAATCCTATATTCATTTTAAATTGTGAAAGTTTCTAAAATGTTCATTTGCAATAGTGTTAACTGTTGCTCTTAAAATATCCTTCATGAAATTGTGTGTGTGTGTGTGTGTGTTGTATTTATTGGCAATAAAAGCCCCCTTTGAAGAAACACAAGATTATTTTCTTGTCTATAGAAATGTCCCTAGAAATGATAACATATCTTAGGCTGCCTGAGTGATTTGGCAAATTGAAAGAGGAATTTCCATGTGGTCAGTATCCCAAAACAGTTTTTAGAATTAGGCTAGCACTGCTTCTTCAAGGATGTCATCTCTAATCCTTTGTTTATCAGTTTGTGTTCATTCTTGTGCTTAATTGAAAACGTTCATAGTTTGGAAACACTATCTCTAAGGGAATTAAATGCTCATGTATTTTAAAAATAAAGTTACACTTCCATCTTTTAATTTATTTTCAAATTATCCTTGATTACACTCATAATTTTAATTCCTAATTTGGAGTAAACTCTCTACCTTCAGGATCTTCAAGTCAGTCATCCACTGGTCCTCAAATTTAAGTGAGTTCATTATTTCATCAGAGAGGCTGTCCCTCTCCCCTGGATAAAGAGTTGGTACTCAGGTGTAGTTTAGCTAAATTCTCAGAAAACCTGACCCTACTATGATTTCGTTGGGTGGTATTGAGGCAGAAAATAAAAGTAACATGTGACTAACAGTTGAGAGAGGAATCTCATCTGGGTCCCTGATAAAGGCTAAAGGAGAAATGTCTGTCCATCACCAATATTCTTTCCCCCCTGAGAAACAGTGGTTCCACTAGCAGAGTGTAACTGTCGATCTCTGTTGATCTCCAAGAGGCTTTGAAATAGGAACAAATCACAAATAGAGTTTTGGGTGGCACAAGGAAATATTTAACATCATCTTTGGGAAAGTGGTGGTGCTCTCTCCAAATTCCTTTCAAAAGAAGTTTTGTGTCTTTCCTGTTTTCTGTAGTGATGTTCTAGTTGCTAACCACCATTTACAGTCCAGAGTGTGCAATGAGATGGCAGTCAATGCATAAATAAATACTTGTGAACTGCTAATAAGTGTCTTAGAAAAAGACAGTCATTTTCAAGTATTCATGTCAACATTACTTTATAGGCAAATGTGTTAACAATATACATAGCCTTGATCAGCTGTGGCTATATTAGTCAACATGCAGCTGTGAAGGGATTAAGAAAGGGCTGACCAAATCTTTTCTTATAAATTGCATTAAAATACAACACAGAAGAAAAACATCAATGCGAGTATGCATGAATTTCCTAAACCTACAACATCTGTGCTGATAGCTCAGACCTGCATTTTAATATTATACATATGTAGTTACGCATATAAATTATGTTTAGCATTAAAAACTAGATTGAGGATGAATACTTACTGACATGGGAGGAAATCTGTAATAGATGTATGATTTAAAAATCAGGTGAAAAAACAATTTGCAGTGAACAGTACCATTGTAGTGGATAAGTGTATACATATTTATTAAAAAGAGAGAGAGAAAGAGAGAGCTCAGTTGATACACAGAAGCTGTTAACAGTGATTACCCCAAGACAATATGGTCATGGGCATCTTATGTTACTCTTCTTGCTGACATTTTTTTCCAATTTTTCTTCAATAAGGTAGCATTGTCTTTTTAATAAGAAGAATAAATATTAAACATATCATATAACAAAAAGTGTCATGATCACTTGTCAGCAACTGAGCCGCTGATATTTACAGTGATCACATAAGCATGAGTGAGAAGGAAATAAGTAGCAATAAATTCCTTAGGGCCAACTTTTCCCAATGTGTGTTCTTCAGAACACACGTTCACAAAATTCTCTGGGAAAAGCATAAGGAGGATTGATTTTTAAGACCTATAGCCACGTCACCAACATTTTAAAAATGACTCTGAGTCTTTCATAAATTCAAAAGGCACTCTGGAAAGTTCTGCAGTAGAGAAACCTGCGACAGCAATTTCAGTTGTTGACCCTCCAATAACATGGCTTTGGACTGTATGGGTCCACTGATACGCTGATTTTCTTCTGACTCTGCCACTCTGAGACAGCAAAACCTATGTTCTCTTCCTTACAATTTTCTCAATGAGATTTTCTTTTCTCTAGCTTACTTTATTGTAAAGATACAGTATATAATATATATAATATACAAAATATGTGTTAGCTGTTTTTGTTATTGGTGAGGCTTCTGATCAAGAGTAGGTATTAGTTGTTAGGTTTTGGGGGAGTCAAAAGTTGCATGCAGATTTTTATCTGTATGGGGGATTGGTGCTTCTGACTCCCAGGTTGTTCAAGGGTCAACTGTACTTATTTGACCACAGACCCCTTTTTTTTCATGGAACACCTATTAATATTTCATGGCCCCCACTTTAGAAAATGTCAACTTAGTCTATTTTGTATTGTTATAACAGCTTGCCATGGACTAGGTAATTTATAAAGAAAAAAATTATTGTTTACAGTCCTGGAGGTTGGAAAGTCCAATATCAAAGTGCCAGCATCTGGGGAGAGTCTTCCTGCTGTGTCATTTCATAGTGGAAGGTGGAAGGTCAAGAAAGGATGCTCCAGAGAAAGCAAGACCAAGAGGGGTCTGATCTCACCTTTTTAACAAGTCCGCTCGCATGGTAACTGACCCACACCCAAAATAACAACATTCATCCATTCATAAAGGCAGAGTCCACCTCTTATTAGGCCCCACCTTTCAACACTGTTGCATTGGGGATTTAGTTACAGCACATGAACTTTGGGGGACACACTTAAGCCATAGCACCGTCTTCAGTCTGAGAAGAATTTCTTTCTTTGAAGTTCCAAAGCCTTCTTACTTTGATGACTTTGCCTAAAGAAGGGATTCTGCAGCCAAATGCTTGCTTTTTAATATATCTAATGAGTTAAAGTGCAAAATAAGTACAGAACTATCAAACAGCAACAAATGTGCTTCTGCCGCCTACCACAGAATCTTCCTTGGTGAGAAGAAAACCTTACATTAGGTTCCTCTTTGCCTTCTGTCTCTGCAGATAAGAAGAAAGTGGACACCCCACAACAAACTACAAGGAGTTTTGGTTTTCACCTCCAAGCCCTAATTTCTCCGGGTTAGCCCTACTTCTAGTCTTTTCCAGTCCACTCTCACTTCCTTCAGTTGGTAGAAATGATGCTTCAAAATGAGAATTTCCAGAGCTGGATTCCAGCATTCACAGACCAAACACTGGGTGTTTGGTACCCACAAGGCTAACAAGTTGGGATACTTTTTAAAAGATAGGGTCTCACTATGTTGCCCAGGCTGGACTTTAACTCCTGGGCTCAAGCGATCCTCTCACCTCAGTCTTCCAAGTAGCTGGAACTACAGGTGCACACAATCATGCCCGGTTTAAGTACATTTTAATCACAATTTTAAAATCATAATAAAACAATTACTTTAATGTGGTAATGTAAAAAAAATGGCCATTTTGACCATTTTAAAGTATACAATTCAGTGGCACTATATACATTCATGTTATGCAGCAATCACTACCATCCATTTCTGTAACTTTTTCATTACTTCAAATGGAAATCATGCACCCATTATTAGTAGCCTTTATATTAGTTTCTGTCTGTGTGAATTTGACTATTCTAGGTATCTCATATAAGTTGAATCATACAACATTCATCACTTTATGTCTGGCTCTTTTCACTTAGCATGATGTCCTCAAGATTCATCCAACATATAATATTTTTCAGTTAATAATGACTATCTCGTATCAATGAAAGGGATGATGTTGTTTGTAGTTTTTTGCCAAGATAAAGAGCCCACATGCAGTCTATGCCTTTCCTGACTCAATTTCTGCTGAAATGGCTCTAATCATAATCATTGGTGATCGGGACTGGTAGAATTGTTCAGGGCCTCTGTCTGATCACTCTAAATATATAGTTCAAACATGTACCCAGAAAGTATGGTATGATTTCTTTCTCAGCAGTAAGTCAGGCACTAGGGAGGAAGACATCATACTTAATATATGAACTGTCCTCTGTTTTAGCCTCAGAGTTGATGATGAATGCATTTCTGCTGCACTTTGATTTCATCTGGCTCTGGAAGGTGTTTCTGAAAGTTTGTGAACAGCATTTGGATTTGTTTGTTTTTATTTATCTTATGTTTTTACTGTGATGTACACATATGTCCTGTAATGCCATTGATCTATATGATGAATGCGAAAATCAAGTGTTAAAATGGAACTTGTTGATTAGGATATTTATACTATAGTTTGGTTTTCTTAAGAAACCCTGACAGCCATGATATTTAAAATAATTAAATTTACACTTTGACATGAGGCTACTAAAAGGTAGGGTATATCATTGAGATATGCCACTTGATAAAACTACTTTAAAAAAATGGCATTACTGGTGTCATGAAGAAACCCTTTTATTTCAACCATGGTTTCAAAAACTTGTGTCAACACTTTTCCCCTCGATAAATAGTTTACTTCTGTGTAGAAAAGGAGGCTTATGCTTGCTTGCTGCCAATTTCTTCACAAAGCATGCTTAAAAGATAAACACTTGGGGCCACAGTTTGAATGTATTAGCTACTTCACCGACTATTTTCTGGGGATAAAGCAATGCATAAAGGACATTCATTTTTATCCATGTAAACATTTCTTTATTGAGCACATACTGCTGTTCGTGTCTTTCTATCCTAAATCATAGCCCACAGAATAATTCTTAACTACATGAAAACAGGCCCCCCAGCATAGGGTTGGAGCAATAAACTAGTCAATAAGTCACTGAGCACTTTTCTTTCACATATTTCTGCACATTTCTGTCAAGCACTGATTGATACTCTGCACACCTGATTCTTTCCAAATGTAAACCAATATCTGCTAGCATGTACTCCTAACAAGACATTGCTCAGCTGCGCTGTATGCCATTAATATTATATGATGTACAGCAGTTCACTTGGATTATGAAATTGCCAGTAGCTAATTAAAGTTTCTTTCTGAGCATGGTAATTATCATTAACCTTAGAGCTGGTTTTAGAAATTGTTTAGTGATAATGTGACTCCTATATTTCTTTTTTTGATATATAACTTTGAATAATGTTTATTTAGTTTCAGTCTCTTCTCCATCTTCAAATGACAAAATTTATCAATTTCATATTAGAAAGCATTATTTTGTGCTTGTTCAGGAAAAACTCAATTGGCTTATCAGAAAGGTCACGGAACTCTGAAAGCAATGCAAAAGCTCCTGTGGCTTCTTGCCATTCTATAACAAAGTTTTGTAACAGACAATGCAATAGAAACTAGAGGCAAATTGATTGCTGGTCTGACAAAATCCAATTTTCACATACTCATCAAAATTCACTTGTTTTAGCAAATACAGCTTCATATTTGATATTTGCATTGAATTCCTGTTCACTGTTTACATTTACAGTGTTGTTCTATTTATATTACAATTTTGTCACTACTTTTATACTTTACTTTTAAATAACTGATTTATTTCTGTGATTTGGCTATCATGACACAATAAAAAGTCTAAAACTGACAGATGTAAATGACATTTAAATATATAAAATTCAATAGTCAAGGCAAAGTGCACTATTAACTATTAGCTGAAATGCACAACTTTTAGGAGGAAACACAGTGATTATTAAGCATGTGACTAGCTTTCTATAAAATATAGTAAGTTAATCTTAACTCTCAAGTTTACAGAATAAATATGAACTAAATTGTCTTCTCGGTCTTTCCTCCTATAGCTAGCCTGGAAAACATCAATGACCCATTGTCTACCTGAGATCAGCATTTCCCTCTAAGGTCTGATTTTATGGCTGCCTGTCCTCCAAAATAGCTCATTATTTAAAGCCTGCAAGTTGTTTTTTTCTTCCTGTGACTGCAAGATAGACTTGGTTCATGAAACTCTAAGGATGTAAGCACTGTGTGAACCAATTGCGTCACTTGTCACAGCTACTCCGGAGATCGAGGCCGGAGGATCCGCTGAGCCCAGGAGTTCAAGGCTGCAGGGAACTGTGATTGCACCTATGAATAGCCAGGCCCTCCAAACTGGGTGACGTAGAAAAACTGTCTTAAAAAATATTCAAGGCAATTTTTATTAATATCATGGAGGCTACATCATTAAAGGCAGGCTATAGACTTAAACTACACATAAAATAGACATAGTCCCTACCTTCCCGGGGCATATGATTCAGATCTTAAATAAATAAGCATGAATAAACTGCAAACTACCAATTTTAATAAGTGCTGAAGGAAAAGAAGGATAAGCGAGAATAATAAAGTGAAGGTGAGTGTCTGATTTAAATTGTTGGGTCAAAGGCAAGCACAATGTGAGCTCTTTATTTTGAGCTCCTCCGCCTGGGGAATAATCCACAGGTACTTAGTATGTGTCTTTTTTTTAAATAACATTTGTGTAGTATAGGAATGCCTGGAGATAAAAGACGTTTCTTCTATTGTTCATTTACTTTATTTAGTGGTTACTATAATAAGACATTGCTCTAGACTTGGCAGGTGCAGATAGGGTCACAGAGTGAGTAAGACAAGATTTCTGTTCTTATGTAGTTTTTGTTCTAGAGGTGAGATGTTCCTCCTTAGAATATGGAAAGAGAGCCTGGGCGCCGTGGCTCACGCCGGTAATCCCAGCACTTTGGGAGGCCGAGGCGGGTGGAACACGAGGTCAGTCAGGAGTTTGAGACCAGCCTGACCAAAATGGTGAAACCACATCTCTACTAAAAATACCAAAAAATAAAAAATAAAAAAAAATTAGCCAGGCATGGTGGCAAGTGCTTGTAATCCCAGTATTCCGGAAGCTGAGGCAGGAGAATCACTTGAACCCAAAAGGTGGAGGTTGTAAGTTAGCTGAGATCATGCCACTGCACTCCAGCCTGGGCAGTAGAGCAAGACTCCGTCTAAAAAAAAAAGAAAGAAAAAAAAGAAGAATATGGAAAGAGAAAAATATAACTAATTTTTATAACTGGAGTAAACTATTTAAAAAGTTTATGTAGTTCATCACGGGGATAAAGAAACACACCCATGCCTGATGACAGTTGATGCCTGATGACCTATAGCCAGAGTGAATATTTAATAATCTGTTTTTTAGAAAGGCATATATCAATCAGAAGTGGTGATCAACAAGGTAGAAGATAAATGCTAACATGGAGCTGGTATAGATTGATGACACTACCCATTACTATCACCTTACTCCTCTTATGATTGAAATTTGGCCTCAAGTATAAATTTGTCTGTAGAGAGAATTATTAGCAAGAACTGGATATGCTGCTGGCATTTTGGTCACATATATTAGTGTTTGGGAGTGTGTTTACCATGAATCTTTACCTGAGTAGACTATAAATGAAGCTGTGAGCCTGCTAGACCAGGCACTGGCTCTGGATTGAGGGCGGTGCCATCATCCCCAAGTAGTGCCCCCAGGGCCTGTGCTGGGGTGGTCAGGCAGCTTTCCCCTTGAGACTACTGGCTTTAGGGTTAGGTTTTTTTTTTTCCAATCAGCAATTTGAATTTATCAATTATCATATTTTCAAGATACTTCATCAACTATCCCTAGAAAGACAATAATGACTTAGAATGTTAGAGAGGAATGGTTATTTCAAGGATTCATTAAAAAAACCATTTTCAGAGAGAGATCCAAGATGGCCGATTAGCAACAGCTCAGGAATGTAGCTCCCAGTGAAAGCGCAGAGAAGGAGTGGACGCCGCACTTTCCGACCAATTTTTGTAGCCCACAGACCAGGAGATTCCCGGCAGAGGAGCCACACGAGTCGCCAGCGCGACTCGTTTGGCCGGCGCGGCTGTTTTGCCGGCGCCCCAGCGCGGCGCTTCCTGGTGCAGAGTGTACGGGACGGACGGGCTCGGCTGGTCCCATCCCCATAAGGAAAACAGCAATTGGAAGCGCTGCAGACTGAGAGTCTCACAGCAAGCACAGCGAACCCGGGAAGGTCCGGCTCTGTGGGGAAGGGGCGTCCGCCAAAG
>CAUYQU010025990.1:0-26852 GCA_963574635.1 Cheracebus regulus
TAAAATACACTACCACTAGATAGGCAAGGACTGTATGACTAAAACACCAAAAGCATTGGTAACAAAAGCCAAAATAGACAAATGGGATCTAATTAAACTCCAGAGCTTCTGCACAGCAAAAGAAACAATCATTAGAGTGAACTGGCAACCAACAGAATGGGAAAAAATTTTTGCAATCTACCCATCTGACAAAGGACTTGTATCCAAAATCTACAAAGAACTAAAACAGATTTACAAGAAAAAAACAAATCCATCCAAAAGTGGGCAAAGGATATGAACAGACACTTCTCAAAAGAAGACATATATGATGTCAAGAAACATATGAAAAAATGCTCATCATCACTGAGAATTGCAAATCAAAAGTACATTGAGATACCATCTCATGCCAGTTAGAATGGCGATCAATAAAAAATCTGGAGACAACAGATGCTGGAGAGGATGTGGGGAATAGGAACACTTTTACACTGTTGGTAGGAGTGTAAATTAGTTCAATCCTTGTGGAAGACAGTGTGGCGACTCTTCAAGGACCTAGAAATAGAAATTCCATTTGACCCAGCAATTCCATTACTGGGTATATACCCAAAGGATTATAAATCGTTCTATTATAAGGACACATGCACACGAATGTTCATTGCAGCACTGTTTACAGTAGCAAAGACTTGGAACCAACCCAAATGCCCATCGATGATAGACTGGACAGGGAAAATGTGGCACATATACACCATGGAATATTATGCAGCCATAAAAAACAAAGAGTTTGTGTCCTTTGTAGGGACATGGATGAACTTGGAAACCATAATTCTCAGGAAACTGAAACAGGAAAAGAAAATCAAACACTGCATGTTCTCACTCACAGGTGGGTGTTGAACGATGAGAACACATGGACACAGGGAGGGGAGCATCACACACTGAGGTCTGTCCGGGAGGACTAGGGAAGGGACATTTGGGGGTAGGGAGTTGGGGAGGGATAACATGGGGAGAAATGACAGATACAGGTGATGGGGATAGAGGCAGGAAACCACATTGCCATGTATGTACCTATGCAACAATCCTGCATGTTCTTTACATGTATCCCAGAACCTAAAATGCAATTTATATATATATATATATTATATATATAAATTTATATATAATATATATATATATATATTGCAAAAAATATCTCATAATATGTTAAGTTTACAAATTCATGTAGGACTGCATTCAAAGCCATTCTGAGTGGTATGTGGCATGGAGGCTGTGGGTTGGGCAAGCTTGGTCTTAAGTAAATGGATTCTAACTTTTATGTATAAGATAAATTCTTAGAAAATGTTTTAGATGACTTCAAAATAGAAAAAAAGGTTTAAGCTCTTTAGACTATTTTGAAAATGTTTCATTATTAAATAATGCAGCAAGTACCTTTTAAACTCACAAAAAGAATGGAACAAATCTTTCATGAACATAAACTTTAAAACTCAAGCTGTCTTTTTTTAATATATAAAGTATTTAAGTACACTTTCATTGTAGCTAGGAAATAAACTTGGCTTCTGATGTTCTATATTTAAAAACTGTCAGTTAGCTAGTACTAGTACTAAACAACTAGGAAGTCAATTTCTTTATCAACTTCTATGTTATCATTTGACAAGATCTGCAATCATGAATTTCTTAGGCACCATCTTGGCTCACTTTAACCTCCGCCTCCAGGGTTCAGGCGATTCCCTTGCCTCAGCCTCTTGAGTAGCTGGAATTACAGGCATACAGCACCATGCCTGGATAATTTTTGTATTTTTAGTAGAGATGGGGTTTTGCCATGCTGGCCAGGCTGGACTTTGATCTCGATTCAAACGCCTGCCTCGGCCTCCCAAAGTGGTGGGATTACAGGTGTGATCAACCATGACCAGCTAGATCATTGAGTCTTAACTTTAATACGCAAATAAAGAAAGTAAGGTTCAGAGATTTAAAAATCATACAATTTATCTGACGCAGAAATGAGATCAGGGCCCAGCTCACCTGACATTTTAGTGCTCTTATCTTAGTTGCCTTAAAATCCATTTATGTTTGCAAATAACAAAAGCAGTATTATATTATTTGAAAATACACAACTTAACAATAAAAAAGGTGTAGCTCATACTATGTCATTAGCAAATTGTGTCTATTTAAAATGTATTATCACCCTAATTTTTCAGGGGATCTTAGCCCAAAGTTTTTTGGTGAATTTGTTTACACTTACATTAGTATGTACTAGTTTAACACCATGGATCTCAACAACGTTCTTAACCAGTACTTGATCCAACTGCAGGTGATATTTAATTCAGTTAATGATATATCAATTCAGAAGTTACTCTTTTTTTAACATCACCTACAGTCTCTTTTTGGAAGCTTAGTATTTGTGTTATTAAATTCATAGTAGTACTGTCAGTACTATAGATGGTTCTGTAATAAGTATTAAGAAAACATGCCTTATGTGATACTATAACAGATATTTAGTTAAAATACTCAAGCTAGAAATGTTAAATTTTTCATAGAAAAACTTAAAAGAAGGCCCATATTTGGATTTTAATGTATGATAGTCTTTATTTACAACTTTATTGGCAAAAAAGAAAAGGGAAAACTTTTAAACAATTTAACACAGGGCATTGTAGCTGATCCTGTCAGATAAAAGAAGTTCCATTTTAAATTTCCATCTAATTGTCCAAAGATATACAATACTGAATCTGCATATGCAGTTTCCTTTATGAAGTACAGTGCTCACGTTTTAGGCAGTCTTCTAAACATAGAAATACAAAGGAAATTAAATCACTTATTAAAAACTCTGTCAAATGAAGGGTATTTTAAATGTAAGTTTGCTGTTTCTGGTAATAGCACATGCCCAAATGAAAATCAAAAGATGGAAAAGCAGATACACTTCTTACTTGGGTGGACAGTTACAACAATCAATCATTTTCTGCAATGACCATTATATTTTCAATTTATTATGAACTACTCTGAACTTACTATGAGATGAAGCCAAAGTCAGAAGAGAAGACGTAGGAACAACATTCCTTTTTTGTAGGAGGGGAAGTCCTCCAGAATCAGCATGGGAAATAAACATCCAGTTGATTCTAGGTGGAAAAAATTAATGTAGTCAATTTCAACTCATGCTGAGCTGACTTAATTTTTTCATTGACTTGTCTGGTGTCATTCTTCTAAATCAAGTGTATTTAATTCTTCTTCTAGTTCATCCAAATCCTCTCCAGTGAA
This sequence comes from Cheracebus regulus, assembly GCA_963574635.1. Lineage (NCBI taxonomy): Eukaryota > Metazoa > Chordata > Mammalia > Primates > Pitheciidae > Cheracebus > Cheracebus regulus. Next base: position 3,220 of record CAUYQU010025990.1, read on the forward strand.
AAGATTTTCATCAACAGGAACAGCATCAATAGCTCCATTTTCTGGTCCCTCTCTTTCGTTGTCTTCTTCCAAGTCACTTCTTTCACCATTTTCAGCCCTACCTCCAGAAGCTTCACTTAATTTGTTTTCTAAAAATAAAAATTGGAATCAGTAAGGTGTAGAAGCAGAAAACACCATCCTACATCAGCAATAGACAACACAGACTGATATTATATTTCCTCTTTTCCTTTTCTCCACGAAAGCCTTCCCTAGAATTACTCCAGGAAGAACTGATCATTCTTTTCTGAGCTTATTTGTACCAATTATCTATATTTACTATAAAATACTGTTTTTCACTGTAGACATTTGACTGCTTAATTGTTTCTTCTACAACTCTGTATTCCCTACATGACTGAGCAATTAGATTTTAATTAGTCAATTTCCATACAGTATTTTATCTGAACAAATGGTTATGGAAACCAAAAAATGTTTGTAATATAAGCAGCTACTTGGCTTTTGGTTTTGTAAATCATATTTAAATCATGGTGTTGTAATGCTGTGATTGTGACAGCAGAAAATCTTCATCATGTAATCAAATGGTTAAAAAAAAAAAACCTACTGGTATACAGCTACTTTTCCTTATAGATTAAAATGACTGAGAAAACAAAAATGCTGCCTTTTTTGTTCCGTGCCATTAACATTTACACAAAGACATTTTTAAACAGCCTAATTTAGATTTCGGCTATTTCAAACATCTCTGATGACAAAGTCTTGGGAATTTTATAATCTCTAAAGTATTTGCAGTTGTGCCTATTGTCAACAAAGCCTACTTCTATAAAAAGCAAGTCAATCTAAATACAAGCAAGATAATGCTTTGATAACACTCTCAGATCTTAGGAGGGCAAGTTGGTTTTTCAAGTTATAGCTTGTGTGCTTTTATTGTAAAAATAACGTTCAGCCTTTTCTGTCTCAGCCTTTGCCTTAATTGGCATTTTTTCTGCCTTTTTCTCCCATAGCAAGGATGCCAAACTTTCACCCCTTTCTTCAAGCACCTAACTCAAGGCACAATTAGACATAAATTATACCAACAATCCTAGTCAGCTTTCCCTCCATTCTCACACCTAACTCATTATTTATACTTTCACGTCTTGCTTCCATAACTAATTTCCTTTTATCTTCAACTTTTCCTCCTTAACAGATCCTCCTCCTCTGACCTACAGATACATTTAGGTTTTCCATATCCTAAAAAGCCCTTCCCATGACCATGTCTTCCCTCTAAACATTAAGAGAGAGAGAGGACTGTATTCATTTTTCTTCTCACTGTTACTACAGTCTCAATGAAACTGGCACACTATTCCTATAACCAATTACAATTAGTAACTTATTTATATTCTTTTTCACCCTACTTGCTTCTTTGGAAACTTGTTTCTTAATTTTTCTCTGACCTTCTCAATGTCTTTCCTAAGCATTCCTTCTTTTACCTACCTTAAAACACTGATATTTTGTGCAGAGTGTTCACGTCTATACAATATCCTAGACAGTGCCACTTCTGATAATGAAAAAATCTCAAACTCATAATGTCCCAAAGTAAATTCACTGGCTTTAATTCCAAGTTCATTTTTGTCTCCTTCTAATTTCTGTTAATGATTTTAATATCTACCCAGCTGCTTAGGTCTTCAGCCTTCACTCTTTATTATTGCTTTTATATATGGTCAAACCACACATTTATGTTACCAGTCTGGTACCTGCACACATCTAAGTTTGCCAAGCCTGGTATAACCCCATTTAGACAGCTTCCTAGTTCTTAAAATTAGGCAAAAGTTAGCACACTTACCATCTTTATCGGAAGTATACGTGCTGAATCTTTCAAGACTGGCTACAGTAATACCTGTTTCATCTACATCTCTTGGGATGTACTGGCTTAAATCTATGTCATTTACGCTTACTGAATCATCAACCTTTAACAACATAAAGAAAAGAAAGTTGTTAAAAATAAGAACAGTTTTATTTTAATCTTGACATTTATGTTAATGAGCCAAAATTATCACTGATCCAAGTGAAAACAAAAGACCAATTACTGGCCAGGTGTGGAGGCTCACATCTGTAACCCCAGCACTTTGGGAGGCTGAGACGGAGGGTCACCTGAGCTTAGGAGTTCGAGACCAGGCTGGGCAACAAAGCTAGACTTCGTCTCTATAAAAAACAAAATACCTATTGTTAAAATTTTTTTTCTAAACTTCTTTTTAAAAAAATAGCAAGGTAGTGTGTGAAACTTCTTCCTCTGCCATTACATTTTTACATAGAGAGAATGATTTTTTTCTTTCAACTGAGAGGCCAGAATTTTATAACTACACAAAAAATGAATTTTATCTGTTATTACTAAATCTGTCAACAAGCAAATGACTGTGTTATTGTCTCATTCTCCCTACTTTGTATTTTTAAGTTAGTGCACTGTCCCATAACTTTTTTTAAGCATAAAATATTAAACAAAAAGAACTCTTTTTCTTTTAAAGGGAGGATAAAACATACTTTTTACAGGTAATACATATAGCACTCAACCACATACTAGGCACTGTCCTAAGTTCTATAAAGAACTACTAATTCATGAACTAATTTAATTCTCACAAACTCCTTATGATGTAGAGATTATCATTACATCCATATTACAGATGAGGATGGAGGCCTAGAGTTAAGTAATTTCCCATAGTTGACATAAGGACTTGAACCCAGGCGCTGTGGCTCTAATGTTGGTGGCTCTTAACCATGTTGCGGTATTCTCTATTGTTTCTTTCAATTAACATTAGGAGATAAGGCATAAAGCTTCGTCTTACCTCATCACCACCTGTTCCCTGGGTGTAGTGGGTATCATCTGCTTCCTCATCATCATCATTGACCAGTTCAGGACGAAATTCAAACACTTCACGACCACTGATCTATTCAGAAACACAAATATATAAACTCAGGACAAAGATATAAACATTCCTTGTTACTGATGAAGTAAGGATAAAAATCTTACATGACACAGAAATTAAAAATGGAAGAATAAAGAATCAGTTTGGGTGAGTCTGAGACATACCACTAGTGCTTTCCCTGCTTTGAAGTCAGCTTTCCTTCTTTCCATGTCTTGTTCAAGTTTATCAATCTTTTCTTGTCTTTTCCTTTTCTTCCATGCAAGAAAAGATTCTAGAGTGATTTTGGTAACATTTGGACCTAGGGCAGAACGCTGCAACAATAAAGAGTTAATTTTTTTTCCACAGAAGTCACCTCAAAGAATGCTTCATAGCAGTTTTCTCTTAATGTGATTCATTCCTTACCTATGCCTATTCTGAAAATATTAAATCTGTATAAACTATTTTTTTTTAACTTTGCATGGCAATGAGCAAAATGAGTATCGAGAGATACAAACACTAAGAATATATTCTTCTAACCTAGATTTCTTCTTAACATTGAAGGTGAGTAAAACTTGTCATAAGAAATTGTTTTAACATGAATCAACTGCTGAAAATAATCAATATATTATAAAAGGCACCATAACAATATCCAAGTTTCATTTGTGTTCCTGAGGAAATGAGAAACAAAACTAAACAAAAAAACCCCACCTGCTCTTTAGGGCCTATAATTAAACAATAAAGATATAGAACAGCTCAACACCTGCCAGGTATTAAAAACTTTATACATGCTAATGCACTGATCCCCACAAGTAAGTGAACAAAGGGTAATGGGGGAATTGACCAAAGATGAATAGTTAACATGTCGCAGAGCCAGTATACAAACCATTTTAAATATACCTGACTCTGAAGTCCACATTTTCTAATATACTATGTTATATCCTGAGTGAGACAGTAAACAATATGTCTATTTAAGGCAAAATGGATATAGTTTGTAATATGCAACCCTAAATCTAGTATTTTGAATAATCTCAAAATTTGCATAGAATAAAACTGTTCTGTACTGAGCCAAAGATGAGTAGCTGAATACTTGCTTCAGACTCATTCCCTTCTATAAGCAGAGTGAGTGAGTGAGTCCAGAGCTGATGATAAAACAAACAAACCAGAGTGTCTTCTTTCATACATATGCTAATAATATACTAATGAAAACCAAAAAATATCAGGGTAAAAAATCTAAAACTACAAAAATGCAATCTGAGAACTAAGCATTTTTACTAACTTGATCTTACGGAAACAATTTGATAAGCCAATAGCTAGTACTTAAAAAATTATTTCACAGTCCTAAAATTAATGTCATGATTGGCTAATGTAAGGTTTACATTTTAGACATACAAGAATAATTAAAGTAGGGCAACTTTGGGAATAGATCACAGTATTTTTTTTTCTTTCATACCAGGCTATTGCCCCCAAGTGGTAAGTATTAGAATTTCACAATCAATACTGCTTTGGTTTTTATGGTAGGAAAAGGATACCTCTCTTTCAATTAGATCTTCTAATGAAATTTCATCTTCTTTCTCTTCTTTCTTTTTATCTTTTTTCAACACAAATCCAGGAGGAAGTGCATGACGATACATGCAAATATCACCCCCGCCAGGGCATACCCAAAACCAGCCATACTTGTTGTTTTCAATAGCTTCAAGGAAATGCTTGCACACCTATAGAGACAGTATTATTCACAAGCGGTGGCTCAGTGTAAGCCATTTCCAAGGTAAATGCTTAAGTATATGGAACAAGTACATTCTCTTCACAAGTATGTTCTATTACACAAGTACATTCTATTCATTTCTGCACACAAGGGTGCTCTGTCTAGCCTCTATTCTGTGTAGATGCAACAGAATTTTACCTTGAAATACTTAAAACAATGGCAAGTTCCCTTAAAAGGGAATCTATACAAAGTTTTCACTTGTTCTAAACTCTGAATCATACAAAAATGACTTGTTTCAGTTACCCTTTATAAATATACTCCCCAAATCAGAACATACAATTGGCTATAAAAAAACAAAATCAATTATTTTCTTTGGTTTGATCTTTCCTAAATAAAACTAATCACATGCAGTATACAGGAGCAAGGTACAAAAGGAACACAAAAGAGAGTGACCCTTCACAACACGGATGGAAAACATAATTGTATTTAAGCCTCAAGTAATAAGCTTTGCAAATACGAGAAATTAGCACACAGTATCCACCCCCCCCAACAAATACAACAGATGTGTATGAAAGTAGTATTCAAAATTTTTCTAGCACAGCAAGAATTTTCACTGTAACTGAACTATAAATAAATATATGGACATAAATGCAGAGTCTGAGAAACAAGGAACCAATTTTTAAAGGTACATTTTCTGGAATACTAGAACCACTACCTACCAAAAATTCATTCTGGAATTCATATGTCATAATATTTTAAACCTTATAATTAAAAAAATTTCTCCCTATTAAAACTAAATAAATTATTAAGTGTGCTAGTTTAACAGGCCACCCTCTACTCTACACAAAAAAATAGAGATTTTTATCTGAATATATAATTGTTTATCCATATTTGAGAAAGTTCACTTCAGAAAATGGCATTTAAAGGATTTCAGTATCGTAGTTTTATTCTTGTTCAGCTATTCCTGAACAAGAATGTAATTTTATAAAATCTAATTTGTAAATTCCAAAAATTAAGCTCAATGTACCTTATCTTGATGAAATCAAATTTTCCAGTAACTTAGAGAATAATCTAATAGAAAACAGCAGCAAATACCTTTGCTACATAATTCTCCCTAATGATAAATATCACAGCAACTCAATTCAAGAAAAGGACATACTATTTGAGTTTTTGGTTTTTTCTTTTCCGCCTCACCGTGCTTCTTGTTCACTACTTCTTCCAGCTTTTTCTCATCCCAATTATCCATAGTATCTAAATAAAGAAATGAAGATTGAATATTATAATTTTATCTACTGCTCCTGTGACACATTACCTCCTTAGACATGAATGCTGTGTTATAAGACTCATGGCTTAACACATTTTTCTTTTTCTTTTCTTTTTGTTGAAACAGGGTCTCACTCTGTTGCTCAGGCTGGAGTGTGATGGCATGATCAAGACTTACTGCAGCCTTGAACACCCTCAATCAGCATTGATTGATTGAGCTCAATCAATTCTCCTGCCTCAGCCTTCCAAGCAGCTGGGACTACAGGTTTGCACCACCATGCCTGACTAATTTTTCCATTTTTTTTTTTAAGATATGGGTTCTCACTATGTTGCCTATGCTGGTCTTGGAACTCTTGGGCTCAAGTGATTCTTCCTGCCTTGTCCTCCCAAAGTGCTGGGATTATAGGCATTAGCCGCTTCTCCTGGCCTAACGTTTGTCTTAAAACACCAAAGGCAGAAATAAATAGTTTTAAGATTATTCACCGAAGCTTTCTAAGTACTTTGGAAAAATGAGAAGGTAGTACTGAAGGAAAGGGTGACAGACAAATTCAAAATAAATTACTGTTTTTTAAAGCATCTTCATTTAAAGAGCATAATGTGGTAATTTTCATATTTTATAAAAATTAATAAACCCAATTAATTATTCTTTATAAAGTCTATTAATATTGAAAGGTTCTTCAAATTAATAAATATCTTATTAGAAACCAAAAGTATTATACATTTATTTTTAAGAGGACGTTTTTAAAAACATTACCTTTTTCAAGTTCTTCATCTCTTGCATCAATGTAAACACTTCGCTTTTCACATTTTCTCTCCAGAGTCAAGTCATGAGAGAACTTACACTTATCTCCTTTAGTACACTGCCCTTGCTTGAAGAATGCACATACTACAGACTTGGGATCTGCACCTATGTCAAATGGCATATGGTATTTGTATTACAATCTGCCAGATTGTAAAGTATAGATTCTACCTGAAATAGGATTAACTTTGGTTAACTTGTTATTTTCCATTCACAGATGTGAGAGGAAAATGGCACTTAGGGGTGACTGGTAAGGCATTTCTTTAAAGTTCTTTCTGTAGCATTTTATGTCTACTTTTTCTCTTTTATTCTTACTAAAAAAGGTGGCAGAGGGTGGAAAACCAAACAAGAACATAGGACATTTCACAGGCTTTGTCTAGTTCGTGTCAATAGGGCAAGAAGCAAAAAAGAAACAAACATACATGGCAGAAAAGTGCCAGAAACTTGGAACATACAGTTTATTCAACTATGGCTTTGCCTTGGCTACTACCAAAGACAGAATATTATAAATCAATTAGCAGTCTGTTAAATTACTAATTTTGCCTTAAGTGTGGGGCGCATGGCTGCAATTTAGCTGTACAATGACACCAATGTTGAACACAGAGAGAAACCATAAGCAAGCCATTGACATACGTAATTTTGATGAAGGGAGTACTATTTTCATTGCAGACACACTTGGCTTATTATCTTAAGAAAATAAACATCAAAATAAATAGTTTTTAGCATAAGCTACATTTGATAAAAATAACACTTCTGAAATTTAAAGTTTACCTTTACTTATTTTTTGAGCAGCAACTACAGGTTTGAACAGTTCATTTAGCTCCTGCAATTCTTTCTTCTTGTCATCCTTCTTCAATTTCTTTTCAGCTTCACTCTGTGCTACCTATAATATTCCCAGGTTTAAAATGTATATTTGTTTACAAAATTGTTTTTACTACACAGTAAGCATTAACATAACAAAGATACTTGCATATTTATAGTCCTTACCTTTTAATACCAGTGTTACAATGGTCTTACAGTGTCTATTAAATGTAGTTAAACTATTAAACAAAATTGTAATGATGGTACCATGCCTAGTTAAAAGCAAAAGCTTACAGCAACAAGCATTTATTAAGCATTTACTACATGCCCAGCATTTTTAGCAAATAGTTTTCACCTGCAATATTCTTCTGTGAAAACAACCTACTCCCCAAAAATGTACAGGTTCATTTTGAAGATCAGAGAAGCACACATCCTGAAATGTACCATCCCACATGATAATGAATTAGACCACCCCAAAAACCTATAAAATACCCTTGTGGAAAAACACTGGGTTAGCTCAATGAAGGAGATTAAACAAAACAATTCAAAACAATACATGGCATATAACATAATCCAGGCACACGATTTACATACCTAATATGATTAGAGGATTCATCCAAACATTACATGTCAGGTCCTATGTTAGATGACAGGGAATACAATGAAAAGACAAAGGTGCTTATTTAAAGAAGCTCAGAATCTAGCAGGAAGACAGACATGTCAACAACTATAACACAATATATAGTGCTCTGGGAACAAAGAATGCCCAGATACCTAAGAAAATTAAATTGAGCCAATAACCTTATGGATGAGTTTTCCTTGATGGGCCAGTAAAGAAATACAGAAAGAGCCAGCCAATGTAAAGTTACAGGCATTAGAGGTACAAAGTATGAGAAACATCAATGAGATGCTTAGATTGTATCAGTAGATTGAATAGAGTTCCACTCAACTGTTTAAAGCAAGCCAGTAACAAGATCAGGTCACATTTTATAAAAGATCAAGAGGACAAGATTTGTGGAGGATGGATTTGGAATCCAAGAATAAAGGCAAGAGGCTGTTTTAACTGCTGTACACAAGGAATTGTGTTTCACAAGAGCTTAAAATGAGCATTAGTGGTGACAGTGGAGAAAAGGAGACACAGAGAGCTATCTTTAGGAGACAAAGCTGATAGGACTATGAACATGAAGTATAAAGGGGGAAGAATCTAGGATTATCATGTATATGGTTAGTGCTGTTAAACAAGAAAGGGAATACATGAGGAACAGGTTTCAGGGTAAGAGGTGAAGATGAGCTTAGTTTTAGACATACAGAGTAAAAGATGCACCCAGAGCATCTGGGTGGAGCTCTTTTGAAGGCAGATGGACATGGATGTTGATTCCACTGAAATTAGAGAGGGTATGCTTAGAGATAAAGACTTTACAAATAGCAGCTTACAGATTATGATTAAAATGTTGGCTATATATTACTCAAGGACAGCATAAAAAAGTGGAAAGAGCAAAGGACACTTCCTTGAAGAAAATCCATATAAAATGGGACAAAAGAACCTAAAAAGCCCAACAAAAAGAACTAGAAACATCAAAGAAGCAGGTAGAAAACCAGGACAAAATGTGTTCAAGAAAAAGTAAATTTTAGGAAAGAAATGGCAAAATGCCATAATTAGGTCAAAGACATACCAAATCCTGAACATGACCCTATATGTAGATGTGTTTAAACAGAAAAAATGTTTTGAAAGAAAAAATTTAAGTCATTTTATTTTTAATAGAAGTATCCTTTGCTTATCAGGCCCATCTCAAACATTTGTGGGGCCTAGAGCAAGAATACAATGGAAGCCTACAAGCCATTTATCTTAATATTTAAAATTAGAAATCAAGCTCAGGAATAAAATATGGCCTGTTATCCTATTTGACAAATAAACCTTTTGACCTGGAAGGACAAGTTCAAAGTTTAAATGCTCAGACTCTATGGAGTTTCACATTGAAGCATGGCAGTAACACAAGAGTCAGTCCCTGGCTCTTCTTTCTCCTCTTCCCTCCCCATTTCATTCCACTTTGGGTGTAGGGGGAGGCAAAAGTGCAGGAAGAAAGGAAATGGTATGGATGCAGGCTCTTTTCAAACCCCTAGCATACACCATTCTTTTGACTACCTCAGACATATTGGCAGCTCAATGTACCCTCGCTAGAGATGGGCATGGGGGACAGGCCTTTGTAGGCAGATAAAGCAGGGTCAGACTACTGTAGGAAGAGACGTTGCAAAATCTGGGTGGGTACATCGCCTTGGCTTGAGTGACTCCTTACTTGAGGGAAAGAGTGGTTTGGAGAAGACACATATATCACAGGACCTAGAGAAGGATACCTCCTGTCCAGCTCTAAAAGCAACACTACTGCTCATTTCCGATGTTATATATGACGGGTAGGTACCCCATGTTCACAGAGAAATGTCCAGTTATTCAAGCAAGTATCAAAAATATAATATTAAATATACTATCAAATCTAACTGCCAGCACACAAATTTCACAACTTTCCCAGGTTTATGAAATCTGAAATAATCACTGAAAACACTTCCCACTAGAAGAAAAAGTTGGGGAAGAGGAAACAGGATTAGAAAAGGGGCTAAATGAAGAAAGTCAAGTCTTCTTACATATTGGTATCTACATTCATCAGAAGATTTACATTATTTTCTTATTTAACCACCAGAATAACACAACAAGGAATAACTGCACTTCCACAATACAGATAAAGACCAGGGCTGCTATTTAAGGACCATGTAACAAAAGAGATAGGAAGATTCACACCCAAGTCTATCTGACTGCAAGGTCTAAATATTAATTTTTACTAAACTAGGCTACTAAGTTAGCAGCTTGGAAGAGCAATAGTTTTAGATTCTAGAATCAAGCTGGGGAAATGGGTGTGAAAGGAAAGTGCTGAATCACTGATTTGCAGATAGCATGAGCAAGAGAAATTTATCTCATAAATACTCATTAACAAATTAAAAAAAAAAATCTGTAAACACATGAGAAATTCTTTCTTTTCTCCTACATCACAAAAATGTGTTTCCAGAAGTTAATGAAAAGGAGGTAGAAATGGTGGGGAAAAGGTACTTTAAAAAATAAAGATCCACGTCTATGAAATCTTTAGAAGTGAGAGGTCTAAAGAACCTGAAGAAAAAGGGGCTACATTTTTTTTTTTCAAATGAGTTGCCAATGGATAAACTCATTTTAAAATTCATATGAAAGAATAAATGCCTAAGAACAACCAGGAAAAATAGAAATGGTATACCATTTTGGGGAAAAGACTTGCCTTATTTGAGGCTTTAATATACAGTCAAGTGCAGCATTGTGACATTTAGGTCAATGACAGACCACATATGACAGTAATTCCATCATATTATAATACCATATTTTTACTCTTATCTTTTCTATGTTCAGATACACAAATCATTACTAATGTGTTACAACTGCCTACAGTATTCAGTATAGTAACATGCCTTGGAGCAACAAGTTATACCATATAGGCTAAGTATACAGTAGGCTGAAATATCTAGATTTGTGTAATTACTCTATGATATTTGCACAATGACTAAATTGCCTAACAACACATTTCTCAGATTGTATCCACATCATTAAACAACGTATGACTATGACTGTTGGTCAATAGTGGTATTTCAGTTGGATAAACAATGCTGCTGGAAGCAGCTATTCGTTTAAAAGAAAACAAACTTAGTTTGGGCATGGTGGCTCACGCCTGTAATTCCAGCACTTTGGGAGGCCAAGGTGGGTGGACTGCGAGGTCAGCCTGGATGACATGGCCAAACCCCGTCTCTGCAAAAAATACAAAAATTAGCTGGGTGTGGTGTCATGCACCTGTAGTTCTAGCTACTTAGGAGGATGAGGTGGGTGGATGGCTTGAACCCAGGAGGTGGAGGCTGCAGTGAGCAAAGATTGCACCACTGTACACCAGCCTGGGCAACAGAGAACTTTAAGATATATAAAATTAATTTATATGACAAATTACAGACTACAAAAATAATTAGAAATGATCTAGGAAAAATATGTAGAATCCAGTGGCAGGTGAGACCTTTTAACCATATTTTTAAAAAACTAGCAATGTATCTGGCAATATCAAACTATACATATACACATAAGTGAAAAATTGGTACATGGCAAAATATAACTGAAATATCACCAATTATCTGCAATGCAGACAAAAGGTATCTTATAAATCGACAAGAAGAAGACAACAAATAAAGCAAATAATTTCAGTAGGCAAGTCACAAGTGCAAACCCAAACAGCTAACAAGTATACAAAAGATACTCTCTAGTAGTGAGGGAAACAATGTAAAAATAAGACATCACTTTATACTTATCACATTGGAAAACACTAAAAAGAACTTTAGTACCTATTACTCATGTACTGCAAATGAAAATGTGAAGTACCACAGCCTCCATGGAAAGCAATCAGGCAAATTTACAAGATTAAAATTAGAAATCCATTTCCTTTGATCTGGAGTCTGTTACCAGATAATTTATGCCACAGAAGTAAAAGCACAAACAAAGGTAAGAACATCTGTATTTCTTTTAGAGGTGGTCTTAGTGTCAGAAAGCTGGAAACAAGGTGATCACTAATGAATAGTGAAATGGAGGAATATAATACACCTACACTGAAGTATGGCATGCAGTCATTATTAGAATAAATGAGAGCTATATTAAAATGGCTTGGAGGAATATCCAAGAGGTACTGCTGGTAATGAAGGCCAAGATGCAAAAACGTTTTGAGTAGGATTCTGTTTTGAAATACAATTATATAATAGTATCAGTCATTTTATCTGAAACAGAGGCTGTATTAATACTACATTCATAAAAAGCTATGGAAATTTAAATTACTTACCTGACGTGGATTCTGTTGACCAAATTTAACCTGATGTGTAACAGCCTTGATAAACTTCTGTTGCTTTGCTCCTTTCTTATTCTTCAAACCAAAAGTTTTGTCCTAAATGAGAGAGAGCACAGAAATACTTTAGCAATTTGGTTAACATATATTTCATCCAATGATATCTAAAAATTCTTCTTTTATTTATTGATACATATCCTTCTTTACTAATATAAAAACATGTAAAATACTAAAACATCAAATCAAGGTAATATATGACTTTAAATCATTACCTAGATTCTTTACAATTCAGTATATACTTAACATTATCATCATTAAACCTGTTATTCTATGAAACTTTTTCTAGAGCATGTTTTGGATATCTGTGCTATGGGATGTGCAGAGTTCTTATACTGGGATAAGAAGTCCTATAGTTAAATAAATTTAGAAAAGTGCTTAATTAAAAGGATTCTTAATTCTCAAGCACAAGGTATCTTACAGCCCTTATCAGAGGGGATATAGTACACAGCACTTCCAAATTGCCCTTTATAGCAGAATCCATTTTTACTCAGAGTATTGTGAGGGGTTATACGATACTGAACACACTTTTGGGACTACTACATAAGAGGAGGAAGATACTGGGTTTTTTGTTGAATAAATGTTATCCTCTCAAAAACAAATTTAAGAAAGGAAGCAAACTACTGAAATGTATATATTTCTAGCTATTGCTAAGATAGAAACATTGAAGGTATATAACATTTTCTAAATCTGGAATATTATTAAAACTAAATTAAAAAACAACATTTTCTTTAGGTCTGGAATATTATTAATACAATAATTTGGTAATATTCAACATAACAGCAGTTATTACTTACGGAATGCTCATTATGTGCTAAGCACTAATGGTGATCCTTGGTTATCTACTCATAATTGGTAAGTAAGCAGTAAGGTTGGGGGAGAAAAACATTTTTAAAAAAGAAGAAAAATAAGTATGCAGTACAAAAACATTTAGAGGCCACTGCACAAGTATGAGCAAGTGTGTGTGGGGGAGGGGGCCGTGCTGTAGTGGGCTGGATTTCGGATGCCCCACAAAATTCAAGTCCACCTGACCTTAAATTTGACTTTATTGGATGTAGGTCTTCACAGCTGTACTATAAGATGACATCATACTAGATTAAGGTAGGCCCTAAATCCAATAACTGATGCCTTAATAAGGATCACACAGACACAAAGAGAAGGAAATGTGAAGACAGGTGGAGAGACTGGAGTGATACTGCTATTGTAAGTCAAAGAATGACAAGGACTGCCAGATGCCACCAGAAACTAGGAAAATGCAAGGAACAATTCTTCCCTATAGTCTTCAGAGGGAGGGAGCATGGCCCTGCTGACACTAATTTCAGACACCAGTCTCCAGATTTCTGAAATAATAAATTTCTGTGGTTTTAAGTGACTCAGTTTGTGTAGCATGTTACAGTAGCAGCCCTAAGAAACTCATAAAGCGGACCTGACTAGTGAGCTTCTCCCTAAGGTGAATGAATGTCAAGCCTGACAAGAAATGATCAAACGCTAATATCTGAAATATTTTTTCTGTATCTTTTCTGGTTCTCTGGAGCAAGATCCTCTTAGCTGGGAGGGTAGTAAGTCTAACTGTAGACAGGAGAAAAGACTAGGTAGGAGAAGAGAGTCTCAGTTTACTGCACAGACTTATTAGCTTCCATTTTCAGGCTCACACTCCACCTCATCTGTGCTTAGTGTTCCTGAAGCAGAGAGGCCTATTCCCTGCCACTCCCCATCTCCAAGAAGACACTTCCTGTTTCCTGCAGAGGTAGTTACGTGGCTGAGTTGTAGTAGATAAGAATTATTAATTACTCCTAACACTTTCAACTTCTAGTTTTCAGCCTCTTGCCTTCTTTATTACCTAGTGCTTCCCACTGTTGAGTTTTTTTTTCAGAATTTTGCAGAGGAAATTCCCTTGCTTCTCACCGGCACACTCCTAGGCAAGCACTCAGGCATAACTGCTCTGCTCTAAATTATCAACTCATCCATCCACTGCCAGTCTTCATATGTTGAGTTCAAGATTACAGATGTCTCCTAATTTCAAAATAGAATCTGTATTTCTTTTTTATTCTCTTATGAGTGGTTTCAGAGAGGAAGAAGAGGCAAAAAGGTCTTTGTAAAGTAATCTGAGACCCTCTGAGTGGCATTTAGTATGAAACAAATTAAGTGGCCATTTCTAAGCCTTTATTTTGCTATTATTTCTAAGGGAAAGGAAAAAGTAATAATGAATAGAAAGTATGATACAAAATACTACCATGTGGACAAGCTAGAAATGGAAAACAATAGTACTGAGACAATTAGTATTTAAAAACATCCAACATGGCATAATGTTTACAGCAACCTCAAAAATCAGTAAAAGATCTTTCAATAGTCTCGAAATGAAAAAGTACAGAGGGTTTTGCTTCTAAATGGTTCTCATTGGGAAATATCTCTTTATTCACAACATCTATATCCATATACCAAAACTTTGCTTTCTTTTACTTAAATGCCTGTATCATGATTTAACTTCTCAACATGGTATTATACAAAATTCTACATGAATTTCCTACAGTCTATGTGTGTGAAAAAAGGTAAGAAACACATATAAGCTGGATGTCTCTGCACTGAGCCTTTTATGGATGGCTTCCCTTGTTTCTGTAGAGAAGAAAGTTTAACACTCAATTCAATTTGAAGATGGACGGTCAAGATAATGTGATACATACAGATGAACACAGTGCTGCAACTAAGTATAAAATGCCACACTTTTCCTTTACAAAAAGTGAGCTCTCAAGGGAGGGAGAGGAGACTCTAGATACAAATATGATCAGGATTAAAGTACAACAACGTCTACAGGTGCTCTGCCAGAGAAGAGTAAGTGGGGTTCAGCCCATGCTTCATATGTAACTACAGAGAAGAAATAATGAATAAATAAGGCCAAATAGCAAAGTAGATACTGCCAGATAAAGACTTAGGAAAGAATAGGCCCCTAAAGGAACCTGGCCAGTAAGAAAAGAAAGCACTTACAAGGCCAGTTTCTGATAAAGGTGTGTAAGCTCCAGATCCCAGAAGAAAAAAGAAAAAAAAATCAGATTTCATTATACTGCTCTGGGACATAATTAACCAGTTTAAAGAGATAATAAGTGAGTTGTGTTCACCTCTAAGTTAGAGCTCAGAAATTTTCATTTTTCCACAGAGAAAGGGGACACTTATTTATCTAGCATTCACTGAAATAAACATAACACCTGAATATATATTTTATTGAATCCTCTCAACAATTCTATGATATACAGAAACTTAGAAATGCTCAATTCTTTTGAAGTTATGCTGGTAATAAGGGGCTGGTTGTATAGTGCAAAGATTTAGAAGTATAAACTCTGGAGACAGACTGGCCAAATTTCAATCCCAAACAGAACTGGGTAAATTATCCTCTTTGCCACAGTTTTTTATTTGTAAAGTGGGTCTCACTTAGGGTTGTAAAAGTTAAAAGATTTACCTCAGAGAGACAGTGGTGGACAGCAAGGACTCCAGAGGCAGACTTCCTGTGTTAGAATCCCTGGCATGGTTACTTGCCAGGTTAGTAAATTTGGGCAAGTTATTTAATCTCTATGACTGCTTTCAAACCTGTAAAAAGGGTAATAATAATACATATCCTACTGGGAGAATTAAAGGGGCTAGTCTATTTATCACTTGCAGTTGGCTTGTCTCTCTTCTCTCCTTCTCCCCCAGACACTGAGAACCTTTTCTGGCCCAGTAAGTGTTAACTATTAAGTGACTGATGATATTTGAACCTAGGTATATTTGACTCCAAGCAAATTCCTTGTTCTTTCTACTGTTTTTAATAAACTACTTCCCAGAGAAACCTCAATAAGTTATTGGGCTGGATGGTTCAAAAGGCTTCTTCCCTTTTTCCTGAGTTTAGGACCAACTCTCACCTAAAGATTAACCTGAATTATAAGGTAGAAAAAAAGGAGGTTACAGTCAACCCCAAACCACAGTTAAAATAAAACTAGGGGAATAGTGGTCCTCATTAGATTAATAAGGTCTCAAAAGTCATGTGATACTAAAGGAACTGTGTTTCTGTGTGTTTCAGAAGACAACTTGGGAAATTAACACAGAGGAGTCTAGAAAGTGGGAAGAAAAGGATGACTTCCTGAGGCTCCAAGGAGCCTTAACTTCAGTCAATTCCAGGCTTCACTTAAAACACCCCCTCTCATCCTTAAGTAATCCCATTTCTTTTACAGGCCAGCCTCCACTCCTTAAATAAGATGTCCATAAAAAGGGAAGCAGCGGAAGGGCGGGTCAACACTGAACAGTGCTCCAAGATAATGGAGTCTACCTCTTGGAACATTAGAGTAAGCAGAGGTTGTCACTGTTTTACCTCATTAGTTTTCTCCCAAATGCACTAACGTATTTTTGTTGTCCATCCATGCAATGTGTATTATACAACTGGTTAATCCAGCTTCAAGTAATCAACATTTGACTTTGGCTGTTGGCAGCTGTTCTACACTGGCAACCAAATTCTCTTGCTCCATCCTTTACAACACCTGGATCCTGTCTCTATAGGTCCCTATTTCCTTGCTGATACAAGTTTTTAGCTGGATATCTGGTATTTGCTTGCTCTAAGCCCAAGATTATTTCCCTCTTTCCATAATCAAGCTTACTCTTTTTTTTTGAGATGGAGTCTCACTCTATCACCAGGCAGGAATGCAGTGGCACAATTTCGGCTCACTGAAATCTCTACCTCCTGGGTTCGAGTGATTCTCCTGCCTTAACCTCCAGAGTAGCTGGGATTACAGGCATGGACCACCATACCCAGCTAATTTTTGGATTTTTAGTAGAGATGGGGTTTCACTACATTGGCCGGGATGGTCTTGATCTCCTGACCTTGTGATCCACCCGCCCTGGCCTCCCAAAGTGCTAGGATTACACGTGTGAGCCACCACGCCCAGCCCATAATCAAACTTTCTATTGCTCAATGCCAACTTCCATTTGTCACTAAATTTTTGTTGTAAAAAAGCAAACAGTATATGCCATTTGGGACTAATGTGTTAATTTCTAACACATTAGTGTTTCATATATTCATTTTGGAAAGTATTAATACAAATGAATTCATCAAGTTTTGGAGCATTTGAAGACGTAAACTTAAAAAATGGAGGCAATATAAAAAAATGGGCAGGAACTAAGCACTGTAGAGACAGTACAGATCAGTCTGATTGCTTCCCCTAATGTTTTTATTTATAATACACTATCAAAATAGGTAATAACAATAGCTGCCATTTACTGAATATATATACATCATGTGGCAGGCACTTCACCTGTGTATTCTCATTTAACTCATGGAAACTAGTTGCATTTTGCAGATGAAAATTGTGGTCCAGACAGATTTTGTAACTTGTCTAAAACTACAGAGCTAGTAATTTGAAATATGGTATTCAAACCCAGGTCCCTGATTCCAAAGCTAGTGCTCCTTTCATTAAATTATCCTACCTGATGTCTTTTTAACTTCCTTAGAGTTCCCAAAATTTGCATGTTCTTTTTCCACAGTGAGGGTCCACAGAAGTGGCAGAACAGGTGCAGAAGAGGAAAGAGGTAGGTAGGGCAACCATTATTTTAAAGTCTATTCAAAAGTGCGGCTTAAAAATACATGTTTTAGTTAACTATTCATTTTGAGCAATTTAGAATTTCAGGTCATATAGCTATAAAACTTCCCCAAGTTAACCAGCTTCTGAAATAAGTATCAGCCTTCACATGTCAAAATAGAGTATAAAAAAAGTAGTATTTTCCCCTCCAAAATTATAACAGCCACAGAGATCAATCACCTTGGAATAGTCATTGAGACATGTCAGACTTCTAGGAAAATTTAAAAAAAAAGTTGCCTATAGTATTAAATATAGCAGACTATATCATTTCCTAACCAGGCTGAATAACAGAACAGTTTCTATAAATCTAATTTCACAAATGCTGTAACTTAACACTACAATTCAAAATATTATTGTACCTCTCCAGCAGTAACAAATATCAATGTTGCATGTGAGTCTGACAAACTTTATTATGGTATTTTTTGAAGAAGCTCATCAGATCCCTGCACCTGAACATAAGAGAACATGTAGATTACAACATTTCAGGCTCAGAGAACCTTCCTAAAGGCAAGCACCAGACACATTTAGAAGGAAACTATGTTCAATGAGAAACAACTGGAAGAGTTGAACATCTTGATCAATAAGAACCCATAGCCAAATCCCAGTCTTCAGAAAGAGCCTCAAAGACACACATCCAACAGTACTGCAGGTTTGGTTAAAGAATGACAGAACCAGGTCTGGTTCCACAAAATCAAACACTGCATGTTCTCACTCATAGGTGGGTGTTGAACAATGAGAACACAGGACACAGGGAGGGGAGCATCACACACTGGGTCTGTGGGGGGGTAATTGGGGGAAGGACAGCAAGGGGTGGAAAGTTGGGAGGGATAACATGGGGAGAAATGCCAGATATAGGTGATGGAGAGGAAGGCAGCAAACCACACTGCCATGTGTGTACCTATGCAACAATCCTGCATGTTCTTCACATGTACCCCAAAACCTAAAATGCAATTATATATATATATATATATATACACACACACACACCCCCAGTTGTTTTTAAGGTTTTGTTCTCTTTCTCAGCAAATTGTACTTTTTAGTAAATTCAGTCTTTCAACCAGTCATTGGGAGCTCTAAATTCTGTCATTTGACTTTCTTCTATTTCTGAAATTGTTATACTTCACAATGTTGAAGTACACTTAGCTAATTTAAAAAATTCAATAGGACTTGATAAAAAAATTTTGAAGACTTTTATGTAATCTTTTCTGCTCAATTTCCAAAGCTGACTTTCTAGATCTAGGTTCTTATAATCAAATTATTATATTAGAGAACTTCACCTTTTGGGAATGATATTTAAATTCAGTTTTTGGGGCTAACACTTCATTGTTTTCTGATTTATATTTTTACATGAAATGTTTGCTGTGTATTTTACTGTAACCTATTGCAGGTAATCTGCATTTTTATTCTCACAGTTTTAAGGGTTTTATCTTGTCTCTGTGGTCTAATGTCTCTCTTTATTTCTAAGAATTTGCTACCTTTATCTCTTTGAATTCTCCTCTTCCATAACTCCAATTAAAATTGGTCATAAATCTTCATTTAATTGTTCTTGTTTCCTAATTTTAATTTTATATTCTTTAAAAATTTATCTATGCATTGGGTGATTTCCTCAAATTTATTTTTCATTTATAAATTCTCTCTAAATTCAGCTCTAAATAGATGAGTACTTAGCACTTCTAACAAATGTTTAAGGAAGTAACTTATTTTAAATTACATTTTTTAAAAACTTACTTATTCCTTTGCCAGATTTTCTTTTTATTACATTATTGATTATATTCTTATCATGTTCCCAATTTATTTTAAAATATGTTCATTTAAAACGTTTTCTTGAAAATGATCTTCTTTACCTCTTATGAATATGAATGCTTTTGTTTGTGTCTTCTGACTTTTCCTCAAAGTTTCTGATTATAAAAATATTTTAATTATGAGCTTACCTTCTACAGAAGTTGTTTCCAATGAACAGTTTAATGCCATAGATTCTAATGTAATTCCCCTGAAAGGGCTTTACATTTAAATCTTTATTTGTATCTGCCTGTGAATTGGTCTCATGGATTGCACACAGAAGTATATTTTATGTTGTCTTTCTCATCTCACGATTTCAGCATTGTAAATGCAGTGAGAAAAGTCCCAATACCTGTGTACAGCATAAGCTTAGGCTACCACTTTTAAATTATACCTTTTTTTGTCATTGAAAGCTCAGGTGAATAGCTCAAGTGAAGGGCATGTTACCATACTGCATTCCCAGTCTAGGAAGAAGAATGTTTCTAATCCTATATGGAGATGGGTCATCCTTTCTTAATTCTTGGATTTATCAACAAGACCAAGTGTACCTATCTGCTGCACACAAGGCCAGGATCCTTGATTACTATCTCCACATCATTTTGGATCATAAGTCCTAGAAAGCACACAACGCACAGTTCCCGTGCTCATGTAGGTCATTCAGTTTCAACTTCCATTCTCCATTCTTGCTTTACATTCCAACTTTACTTTTGGTCACTGTGGCTTTTTCTTTCTTATTTTTCAAATTTGCTATGTATTAACAATTGTACATTATCCCAAATTTCATTTTTATAGTGAATATAGAGCTTTGTATATCATCCCTTGTCACAGTGAAAAGAACTGTGAATTTGATAAAAATCTCCATTTACAGGAAATCTGTAGCAAAC
Source organism: Cheracebus regulus (assembly GCA_963574635.1). Classification (NCBI taxonomy): domain Eukaryota; kingdom Metazoa; phylum Chordata; class Mammalia; order Primates; family Pitheciidae; genus Cheracebus; species Cheracebus regulus. The sequence continues at coordinate 23,858 of CAUYQU010025990.1, forward strand.
AATTTGTAAAATGATCATTTCATGATTTAACTCTGCTTATGCTTATGTCCTAATACATACATTTAAAAGAAATAAGAAGCTCTACTTAAATCTGAATAGGTCTTGAACCTTAATAATGAGATTATTGCTTTGTTTTTCTGAAGTGTTACTCATAGCCTATGATTATGTACAATACACAAATGCCAAAAAAGATTCCAGCAACATAAGGAGATGGTCATTTATGTTGGAGTTGGCATTTTGGTGCTGTTATATGGGCATCTGTTAACAGCAGATGCAACTTAATATTACTTTTAACTAAAGTAACCAGAAAAACAAATATAACAGTAAGTAAAAATCTGTCATTCTGTTTTCAGTGTTCATACCAACTAGGGAATGTTCTTTATAAATATAATTATTTCCATATGGTAGATTTAAATAAGCATGTTTTAGCTAAGCTTCATAAAATTGGTTTTGTTTGTAGCATGTTCAGTATATGAAATCCATGATGAACATACTAATTCTTTAAGTTTGAATGACAGATAATTATTTAAAATTTCAAAAGGCAATTGTAAGATAATTATAAATTATAATTCTAGTATCTAATGTTATTCAAATATCTTTTTATACACTTAAGTATGGTGACATATCTACTATATACGACTTATATACTGTTTTTCTAATTTTGTAATTGACTTTTCCATTAACCAACTTGAAGAAAAACATAGAAAAAAAGAAAAAATAAAGAAAAGTAGCTTACATGATTGGCTATTTATCTTATAGTTAAACAATCTGAATATTACATATTTCATTGTGATTAAATCTTGGCAGGCTGCATATGTCTTGGCATTTTATCCCTTTTTTCTAGGTTATCCAATTTGTTGGCATATACCTATTGATAGTAGTCTCTTATGATTCTTTGTATTTCTGTGGTTTCAACTGTAATGCTTCTTTTTCATTTCTTACTTTTTCTTCTTTATTTTCTTAGTCATAATTAATCCACCCATTTACATAAAATGATGCTGATTTTTATAAGTGACTTTTCTTCATCTATTGAGATGATCATGTGGTTTTTATCCTTCCTTCTGGTATTTCAATTTTATCTTTTTTTTTAAAATAAACTCTTAGTTGATCTTTTGTGTTATTTTTATAGTTTCTGTTTCATTTATTTCTGCTGTGATCTTGATTATTTTTTCCTTCATCTAACTGAGCTTATTCTTGTTTTTTCTAGTTACTTGAGGTCAATGTTAAGTTTTTGAGATCTTTATTCTTTTTGTAATGTGGACATTTACTACTATAAACTACTCTCTCTCTCTCTTTTGTTTTTCTTTTGAGACACAGTCTCACTCTGTCACCCAGGCTGTAGTGCAGTGGTGCAATCTTGGCTTACTGCAACCTCCACCTGCCAGATTCAAACGATTCCTGTGTTTCAGCTGCCCAGGTAGCTGGGACTATAGGCATATGCCACCATGCCCTACTAATTTTTGTATTTTTAGTAGAGACTAGGTTTTACCATGTTGGCCAGGTTGGTATCAAACTCCTGACGTCAAGTGATCTATCCGCCTAGGCCGCCCAAAGTGCTTGGATTGCAGGCATGAGCCACCACGCCTGGCCTAACTTCTCTCTTAAGGCTGCTTTAGCTCTATTCCATAAGTTGTAGTATGGTGTGTGTCCATTTTTTTGTTGTCTCAGGATATTTTTTAATTTATCTCATAATACTTTATCAACTCATTGGTTGTTCAGAAACATGATGTTTCATTGTGATGTATTTGTGAATTTTCTCAAATTCCTTCTAATATTGATTTCTAATTTCAAATTATTGTCATTGGGAAAGACACTTGATATAATTTCATGCTTCATAAAATTATAAACTGTTATTGTGTAGCCTAAAATGCTGTTTATCTTGAAGCCTGTTTTGTGTGCACTTGAGAAGATTCTGCAGGAGTTTTATGGAATGGTCTGTATATGTCTGCTAATTCCACTTGGTCTAAAGTGTAGTTTAAGTCAAACATTTCCTTTCTTTTTTTTTTCATTGCATTTTAGGTTTTGGGGTACATGTGAAGAACATGTAAGATTGTTGCATAGGTACACACATGGCAGAGTGGTTTGCTGCCTTCCTCTCTATCACCTATATCTGGCATTTCTCTCCATGTTATCCCTTCCCAACTCCCCGTCCCCTGCTGTCCCTCCCCTATTTCACCCCCACAGACCCCAGTGTGTGATGCTCCCCTCTCTGTTTCCATATGTTCTCATTGTTCAACACCTGCCTATTAGTGAGAACATGCAGTGTTTGATTTTCTGTTCTTGTGTCAGTTTGCTGAGAATGACGGTTTCCAGTTTTATCCATGTCCCTACAAATGACATAAACTCATCGTTTTTTATGGGTGCAATAGTATTCTATGGTGTATATGTGCCACATTTTCCAGTCTATCATCGATGGGCATTAGGGTTGGTTCCAAGTCTTTGCTATTGTAAACAGTGCTGCAATGAACATTCATGTGCATGTGTCCTTATAACAGAATGATTTATAATCCTTTGGATATATACCCAGTAATGGGATTGCTGGGTCAAATGGGTAAAAGGAAATGAACAAAGAAAAATCTCCAAGAAATATGGGACTATGTGAAAAGACCTAATCTACATTTGATAGGTGTGCCTTAATGTGACAGAGAATGAATGAATACAAGCTGGAAAATACTCTTCAGGATATTATCCAGGAAAACTTCCCCAACCTAGCAAGGCAGGCCAATATTCAAATCCAGGAAAAACAGAGAACACCATAAAGATATTCCTCAAGAAGAGTAACCCCAAGGCACATAATTGTCAGATTCACCAGGGTTGAAATGAAGGAGAAAATGCTAAGGGCAACCAGAGAGAAAGGTCAGGTTACCCACAAAGGGAAGCCCATCAGACTCACAGCAGATCTCTCAGCAGAAACCCTACAAGCCAGAAGAGAGTGGGGGCCAACATTCAACATCCTTAAAGAAAAGAACTTTCAACCTAGAATTTCATATCCAGC
>CAUYQU010025991.1:0-20050 GCA_963574635.1 Cheracebus regulus
CAGATATAGGTGAAGGGGAGGAAGGCAACAAATTACACTGCCACGTGTGTACCTATGCAACAATATTGTATGTTCTTCACATGTACCCCAAAACCTAAAATGCAATAAAAAAAATAAAATAAAATAAAATAAAATAAAATAAAATAAAATAAAAAAAAAAAAAAAAAAAACGCCTCTATTACAGGCAGACAGAAGTGAAATCCCTCGGCAGCCAGCGGTGCACAGGAAGCCCTGGGTATCAGTAGCTCACACTTAATAATATGCCCATCATGCAGCTCATAACCTAACTTCAAAAGCCTTTCAGAAACACTCAGTAAGGGGGAATGCAATGCAACACTCACGATAAACCGTGGGGAGCTGCGTGGGGATTTGAACGCACTTCGGCGGATAGGCGTTCCTTAGGCCAAGGGCGGCTGGCGCTCCACCGCTGAGGTCCGAGGCCTCTACGCCGCCCCGAGGAGTGCGCGGTCGGGGTTACATTTCACGGAGCCGCCAGCTCGGAGCAGCGCTTCCACGGATGACGAGCGCCCACAGACACGCACCAGCGGTTGGCACCAGCCACCACCCAGCCGCACGCAGCAGATCTTACTTTATTTTACGTGTTTCTCCAGACCACCCGCTCGATTTTATTTCTTTTGCCAGGCTGGGTCCTTATGCTTGGTTCGGAACCAAGACACATGACCGCACTTCTGTTTTCACACTTAAAACAACACAGTGTCATAAGGCTGATATCTGATCTCTCTTCATTTGGGATTACATGTTTAGGAGCCAATCACTTGAAAATGGGGTGGGCTTGAAAGAATGAGATGATGTAATGATCGAAATGGATTTGTTCGGGTCTGCAATATTGGATGAGAATGAAAATGTATACAGCTGTAAAATGCATCTTCTTTTTTTCCCAGATTGAAGGGTTCTTCCCTGTTAAGTGCCGTGTGTTCTTGTGGGTAGGAAACTTTTCCTGTATTCATCCCCAGGCAATGCTTCGTGTTAGCAGCTCTTGTATTTCCAACCACTGAGGCAGGTGTGTGCTTGTTATGTCTCTGCAGATTTAATTTGCATTTTTGAGGGATAATGCATTTGAGTACTTTTATATGCACTTATTGGGCACATGAAAATAGTCTTTTGTGCAGTTCTCTTTATGAATTTCCCCTACATTATAATAGGTTATTTAGCTTCTTATTGCTTTGTAAAACTACTTTGTATATTTTGAATACTATTCATTGTTGATTTTAAGTTTTGAAAAATCTTCTAGTATATGGCTTGATTTTTTATTCTCTTAATAGCCTCTTTTGATAAATGAAAATGCTTAATTTTCATGCACTCTAATTTATCAACAATTTTCAATATTGGCGTGCTTTGGCTTCTGTTTATAAATTGTACCTACCCTGATGTCATGAACATATTTTATTTTGTTAGCTTTATCAACTTTCACATGTGGATGTATAGACCACCTATTACTTATTTTTCTGTTATATTTCGTGTCAGAGGTCAAGAGACTTTTTTCTTTCTGTAAAGCACCATGTGTCCATCGTTTACTACCAAAAGAGTGCTGCATAGAGAGCCACCATGAAGCCCAATGACTTAAGAGAACGAGAGCGTACCCAGCATGCAAGGATGAGGGTCAGCGGTTGAGGCTGGCCAGGGTTCAGGCGCTCCGTCATCTGCTTGTGCATGGACTGAAACATGGCTGGAGAGAGCAGGCTGTGCCCCAGGGGCCTCATTTTCTTCTCTAAATCCATTGATCTAAAGATGTGACTGTGTCATTTTAATTCAAGTTCGTTAATGTGAAATTGAACTAATACATCTTTTAGCTTGAATTATTATTGCATTGCTAAGGTAATTCTAAGTTGGATTTGCTCCATTAGCCTTAATTTTTACCCTTCCTTCCTTCCTTCCTTCCTTCCTTCCTTCCTTCCTTCCTTCCTTCTCTCTCTCTCTCTCTCTGTCTTTCTTTTTGAAACAGGGCCCCACTCTGTTGCTCAGGCTGGAGTGCAGTAGTGGAATCATGGTTCACTGCAGGCTTGACCTCTTGGGTTCAAGGGATTCTTCTGCTTCAGCCTTTCATGTAGCTGGGACTATAAGACATGCAACTACCAGCATTTCCTAATTGATTGTATATATTTTTTTTTTTTGTAAAGGTGGACCAGGCTGATCTCAAACTCCTGAACTCAAGTGATCAGCCTGCCTTGGCCTCTCAAAGTGCTGAGATTACAGGCATGAGCCATTGTGCCTGGCCAATTTTGACATTTCTGAATGAGATTTATGTGACAGCTAATTTTATATGTCAACTGGGCTGAGCTATGGTGCCCATCCATTTGGTCGAACAACAGTCTAGACATGGCTTTGAAGACATTTTGTGATATGATTGACATTTGCATCCATGGACTTCGAGTAAAGCAGGTTATTCTTCACAGCGTGGGTGTGGGTGGGCCTCCTCCAAATAGCTGCCGTTCCTGAGTGCTGACTGAGTTCTCCTGGGAAGTGAGGGCTTGGTCGTCTCCCTAGACCTCGCTCCACATGTGAGTGCGTGTTTGTGTTTGTGCCTGTGTATGTTCTGGGGCCCAGAATAATAAGAAAGTCTCTGTAGCAAATCTAGCTCCATGTGAGCTGCTCTGCTGCCCAGGCCGTGAGATCCGGCAGGCCCAGGGGAGCCTGGAGTGTCTGTTTGTGGCAGAGAGGGATGCTGCATGGGACCTTGCTGAATGATACTGAAGGCCTTTAGGATTTTGGAAGAAGGCCTTGCCATCATCCCAGATGACTGCTCTCCTGTTGAGAGACAGCTCAGTGTTGTCTTGTGACTGGGTTTTAAGAGAGGCTGGCCGCTTGATCATGGACCACCTAGTTGCTCTGTGACCTGAGCTGCCCAGCATAAATCTTGGGTGCTGGCCCGGCAAGCTCTAAAGCTGGGTGTGCACAGCCGCGCTCCATCCTCAAACAGAAGCAGCAGTGAAGACCTGGTGCTGTGAAGATCCTGAAGACACAGGAAGTCACAGGAAGTGGTGGCCCTGGTGCCTGGGCCCCCACTGCCGCCATCCTGCCTTCTCTCCCCAGCTCTGCACCGGCAGCTTCATTGGGGGGGTCCCTAGCATCTGTTGACAGAGGGAGAGAAGACCTGGGCCTGGGTTACAGGTGGTTCTGCATGGCATGCAGGCAGCACACAGGAGTGGATGCTGGCAGTGCCAACCCCTGTGAGGTGTCCCCGAAGGACAGTGTCCAAGGAAATCCCCCCATGGGCAGAACTCTAACAGGGCACATTGCTGTTCTTTTTTATTAGTTTTGTTTTCTCGTGTGTGTGTGTGTGTGTGTGTGTGTGTGTGTGTGTGTGTGTAGAGAGATGCACAGGACAATTATCATCTTCTATCTAGAATATGTTGCCTTTAATTTTGTATTTCCTAGTCATGTTGGAATATTTGTGTTGTAAGCAAACAGCATGTGAATTTGCCCCATAAATACACATTTATTTATTCAAATGTTAATAGAGGTAAAATAATCTTGGTGTGTCTATTATGATAGCTGGAACTTGTCAGGGTGGTAATGACACAGAGGGGTGCAGCCACTAGAACAGATGCGTGTGAAGAGGAGACACAGAAGCAAGGGTTCTAACTTCCCAAGACCCATGGACCCTTTTTAAAGAATATTTTATTTTATTTTTGTATATATATATATTTTAATATAGATGAGATCTCACCATGTTGTCCAGGCTGGTCTCAGACTCTTGGACTCAAGTGATCCACCCACTTTGGTATCCCAAAGAGCTGGGATTATAAGTGTGATCCACCAAGTCTGGCTCCTGTATCCATTTTTTAAATGAATAGTCTTTGCTTTGAAAAGCCTCTTCTGTGTTCACGGGACCCACCTCCACGTGTAGTCACGGGATAGGCTGGACCCGCTGACATTAACAAGGCAGTTATTCAAAACACACAGCAATAATAAGCAACACAAGTTGGACCCCAAAAAATCAAGATGAATGCCAAAGCACTGGAAGAAATTATTGCATTTGGTACAGGGTGGTGGCTCACACCCGTAATCCCAGGCTGAGGTGGGTGGACCTCTTGAGCCCAGGAGTCCAAGACCAGCCTGGGCAACATGGCAAGACCCCATCTCTACAAAAAATACACAAATTAGCTGGGAGTGGTGGCATACACCTGTGGTCCTAGCTACTTTGGAGGCTGAGGTGGGAGGATCACCTGAGAATGGGGAAGTTGAGGCTGCAGTGAGCAGAGACCATATACCTGCACACCAGCCTGGGCAACAAAGTGAGATCCTGTCTCAAAAAATAATAATAAAAAAGTAATGACTGCTTTTGTCTGTAACTACAGATTGTACATACTACACAACGAAGTGATGAAAAGAGAGGTTAAGTGTGTTGCAGGATCATGGAGGAACACATGGTGTAGCAGAAACCCCTTGACAGAAGGGTGAGAAGCAGAGTTGGGCACCATTGAATTTTGCATTTGAGCTCTTCTATTAATAGCCTGAGATTATTATTATTTTGCAAAAAATTTAAATCATTTGAATCCATTATTGATCACTGTATCTGTGAACAAGATACTCACAATCTTTTTTAAATTGGTTCTTTGAGAGTCATAGAATTTAATGACCAACATAGGGTTGATAAATTAAGTGTATAAAAACAAAACTAAACTAAAGCAGTCTTCTGCATTTTGACTCAATCTCTACAGTGAGTACAATGTGACAGTAAAGAGAATAATTTGATAGCATTCCATCATAATTATTACTGCCTAATCTATTCAATGCAGGTTCTATGGAAACACACACCTGAAATGGAGACCTAATAAAATCACCCAAATTCCTAAAAATTTTAAAATATGTTTGAAATATTAATTTTATAGTTGTATTTCTTATTGTTTTGTTTGACACGTCAAATAAACATATTTGACAGTTTTATTATTTTTTATTCTTCCAAAAATCTGTGAGTATATATAGTACAGGGAGCATTTGAAATAGAAAAACTCAGTTGAATATCTACAATTTTAAATTACTCTTTGGGTACATTTTGTTCATTTTTATTCAAGAAAATGAACATCCTTGTTTGTGGGGCTTGGTGCCATGCTATGTCACAGTGTTGGCTTTGTCTTCTCTTATACAACAATCAAGGTCCAAGCAGGGAACAGTTGTTTATAAAAGTGGGTAACTGAAAAATAAATGAAGGAAGGGAGTGGTGCAAAGCTACGTGAGCAGATTGCAGGAAAACCCCACACGTGACCTGGAACACAGTGGCCATAAATATCAATTCCGTGGAGAATGCTGTCATTTTCTGTGAGTGAGGTCTGCTTTGGGGAAAACCACAAAGACAGAAAGAGCTTCATTTTTTCTTTCTTTTTTTTTTTGTAAACTTCATACTAATATTTTGCTTTGAGAGTCATTCCTCAGAAAGTAAATTGCACAAAGAACCCAAATAATATTGTTAGAATATTGAATCCATTCAAACATTTCCCAAAGAATCTAGAGAAAATTGGCTTCATAATAGATTGAGTTCAAAGTTATGTCACTAGATCATTTTGAAGCCAAACCTCAGGCTGTTGTATTGTCAGTTTTCGAATCCTAAGTTTACTTATAAGTTCAGGAAATTGCAAGTCATATTCCAGTCTTCTGGAATTCAGAAGTATTTTTGCTTTCGGTATTCAGGTATATTTTTGTTAGTACATTTAAGACACAAATCTAATGTTTTTGCTTAAAGCCATACAAATAAGGACAGACGGGAAAGTATACATTTGAATCTTGAGTCCTCTTCTCTCTCTTCCCCAGTTAATTTTTCCCGGTGGAATCTACTTTACAACATGGGATGGATGGCACATGTAGGGCCCTGCAGTGACATCAACTCCTGTGAGCGTCTTTTCCCCTCCACGGGAGGGATTCAGGCACAAACCTTCAAAGTCATCATTTCCTCAAGGACATTTGCAGCAGCACTGCTACATGTTTGATGGAGTAACATCATAGCAGGGAGTAACATCAGGGGCGTCACAGCCCTGCTTCCGAAGGCCAGTACCTGTCAGGTGCTCGCATGTGTCATAAAGGGGCCAATGGTAGCAGAAATAAACGCCTCTCGGTGGCTAAGCCGGAAAACCTGAAATGCATTTCTGAGGTGAAATGGCCCCTCCTGCAAAGAGTGGGAAGGTAATGGGTGCAAGCAGTAGGAATGCAGGCACAAAGTGGTGAGAGACTCGCCGGCGCTTTCCTCAGTCTCCCCAAGGGCTTCCACATCACCAGCTTCTCCCTGCTCTCCTCCCCAGCCCCGAAGGAGTGTCCTTCATGCAGAGAAAACAGGGGGAGGCAAACTGAAATTGCTACGTGAATGACCAGCCTTCTGCCCGTGACTTCAGGCCTGAGTGACGCAGGCCAAGCTTTTCTTCCCATCCAGCCCTGACGCCTTGGTGTGTGGGACCCTTGACTTTCTGCTTGTGGATGGAAGGCGTTTGGCTCCTCTCGGTCAGCAGTCAACACTTTCCCTGTAGCATTAATGATCAGTTGACAGGAGGGCTCCACAGAAGATGTGTCCTTTAGATCACAGAGATTGGAGAGTGCATTGGAGGAGGCAAGACGCCTCCCTCAGCAAGAAGACCCCCATGGCAGGTCCTTAATGTCGGATGCATCCACCTAAGGTTAGGACCTTCGGATGTAGGCGCCCCACCCAGGCTCAGGGCCAGGGCCAGATGGTGAGCTGCCCCAGCTGCAGAGCTTCCTGGGCTCCAAAGAATTCCAGGCAGCTTATGCTTTTGACGGTCAACACCAGCTGAGGTCTGCTTTGTACCTGCGCCTGTGCCAAAATAGGATGCAGGAAAACTTTGATTTTATTTAATCGGCGGTGATGAGCAACTCACCAAAGCCCAGTTAAGATCACCCCAACCTCAACCACCCAGACCCCTCCAGAGGCCCACACTGGGTTGATTTTCCATGCTCTCCCTAGGACACGGGCTGTGGGAAACAGGAGGCCTCATGGGAAAAGTTCAGCATTTCACAGAGCCCTCTGAATAATAGGAGATGAGCAGGTTCGAAGTCACAAAGATGTGAATCCCCAGATACCATGAGTTGATTACACCACTGAGGAGGAATCCATTTCTCGAATGTTGATGGCGTTTGCTGAAGTAATTCGAGTTGACCTTTAGAGTTTAGTGCAATCTGTTATTTTTAATGAAAAGGGTCTCGTTAAATATTTATTCACTGCCTTATGCAGCGGTGAGTCTTGGAGGTGCTGACGGCTCCTGCCTGCTGACCAAAGGCTTTTCCACACGTGCCATTAACATGGCCTTTATGTCCCCAAAAATAACACACGATCAAACTATTGCCTCAGGGTGTCTCAAGCTTCACCAACTAATGAGAATAAGCATATTTTATGTTTACAATTATGTTAATATTTCAAATATTACTCTTTCTGAGTTTCTTTCTACTTGATTAAAGTCCAGTCATTTGCTGGGCTTATATTCAGAACCGGCTCCCAGGAATACCCTTGCTGAAAGAGTCTGGCTATCACCTCACTGCAGCTTCCTTTCTCAGGGAAAACATGAAGTCACCAGTTCATGTTCTCTGAGTCCTCACGCTGGTCCCTAATGTTCCCGCCACAGCATCGTCATCAAGTCCAAGACTTCCCTTTATTTCTCTCTTCACTGTGGCAATCTGGAGGCCACTTTTTAAGTCAGGTGGGAGTGGGTGGTTCTGTCTTCTATTGATGTTCATTCCAAGAGAAACCCAGAGTGAAGCCCTGAAGAGTGAAAGGTGAAAACGAAGCAAGCACATATGTACAAGTTCACTTTGTATCACATTGTCAAGGCAAAGGAGGAGGACTGGCCCATGCTGTCAATTCTATATTAAATATAGACTCTCCCTTGCCCCTGGAATCGTAGGGCATGGTGCTGCATCAGAACCGGCTGAGACCCCTAATCCCTCTGGGAATTTTCTGCAAGCAGTCTTGTACTGCAAGCCACATTTGGGAGGGTTCATTCCTGACATCAGGCATGTATTTATTGCTCTGAACATCAGTGATGGCCCAAATCCTAATTCTATTTTTATTTTCTGGTGAGAATCAGAGAGTAATGTGATTAAAGATGCGGGAAGGAGCTTGGGTGAGGCTTTGGGGTCCTCATCCAAACCCCAAGTCAGATGCAGGGAACAGTGAGCCTCCAGCCATGGAGAATTAGCATCTGATAGGACGCACATGACTTCTGTGTGTACCAGGCTGAGCTTTTATTTTTCTTGCTGTTATTAATGCACAACACCTATTTTTTGTAATTTATAATTTAAAAAAGTATTTCATTACACAAGACTATTGTCTAAGATTTTGAATCAGTATTATTAAAAAAGTGATGGCCAGGCACTGTGGCTCATGCCTGTAATCCCATCACTTTGGGAGGCTGAGGGGGGTGGATCATGAGGTCAGGCGATCAAGACCACCCTGACCAACATGGTGAAACCTTGTCTCTACTAAAAATACAAAATACTAGCCAGACATGGTGGTATGCACCTGTAATCCCAGCTACTTGGGAGGCTGAGGCAGGAGAATCACTTGAATCTGGGAGGCTGAGGTAACATGAGTTGAGATCATGTCACTGCACTCCAGCCTGGGTGACAGAGCTAGACTCTATCTCACACACAAAAAAAAAAAAAGAAAAGAAAAGAAAAAAAAAAGTGACTTAGTACCAGTCAGTGGTACTACCCTAATTGTCTTGGAAAGGCGAGAAAAGAACAGAGGTGAAATGAATATGCAAAATATGCCCTCTTTGGGGTGCACAAGAAAGCCAAAGACTGTCATGACATACTCTATATATCAAGGTTTCAAAGTAGTTCAAATACAGACAAGTGGTGTGAGGAGTGCGTGGTCAATAGTGGGTTTCTCTCCTGTGGGGCTCCAGAGAACAAGCTGGTGACCGAGGGTGCTCCCTTTGCAGTGGGTCCCATTGCTGGGCTCATCTTTGCACTCACAGGGTGGCAAAAGCTTCTTAGCATTAAACCTAGCAGGACATATCCCAGAAAAATGTTGTCAATGTGTTTAGTATATTAGGTTGGGTAGCAATATCAAATAATTGCATTGCATGAATTATATCAAATAATTAGAGGACATTAAATAAAACTACATAATGTAGGCCAACTCTGATGGGAATTAGATGATTTTTCCCTTCCCTATATGAGCACTCGCTGCATTTGTTTGTCAGCGCTTGACCTGGTGTAACGTTCTGTCTCTAATCTCCAGCTTGCTGATACAAACTAAAACTTCCCACAGCTGCAGAGCCAACTCTGCAGACATCATGCCTCCAGGGCAGACATGAGGGGAACAATGTTTTCACTGTGTCTTCCGTAACAGATCTGTAAAGCAAGATAATTAAAACACCTCCCAGGAGGAGTGAAAGGATATTGCTCAGGAATTCGTTCTCAGGATGACTCCTCAGCCATAGGTGAGGCCCAGCGTGCACACTCCAGGAACTCTGAGACCAACAGGAATTATGTTTTGAGTTCCCTTCTCCCATGGTTGTTCTTAAGCATAGGGTCATATACCAATAAGTCATTTCTTTAAAGTCTGTTTCAAAAGTGATTTATTATTGTGATTTGATTCCATAACCTCATTAAAACTATACAAAATATTCCTTCCTGGATTTAGGTCACATGTATCCCAATTATACCAGAACATTCTCACTAAAATTTCCTGTATCCATTTTTCTAGTTAAATAGCCTTCATTTTACCAAATTACTCCAAGTGTTGGTTGTATGTAGCAATTAAGATTGTGTTCTATATTCAGACACGTACAGTGCCGCACGGTAGCAATTACCCATTTCTTATTAGAAGCCGTAGTTGCTTGTTCTTTATCCATTTCAAGATTATTCCTTCTTCTTCACTTCAAGTAGTTAATTCACTTTTCTTCGAAACCAGTGAGTACTGAAGATCCTGTTTTTCATGCTTATAGCCATTCCACATTGACTTGGAGCTCTATTTGTGAAGTTTAATTAATTCTTTAATCCTGCTGCTGCCTTTGTTTCAGGAGCTAGTATCTCAAATGGTTTTTAATGGGTGTAAATGCATCCTGCTTTGTTGACATGCTTAAGTGCCTCTTCTCGTCGGCTCTATGTGCTACTGACAAGTTGAAAACATTATTAGACTAGAAAAAGTAAATAATCTTACTTTTCCTGAGAAATCCAAACACATTTTAACATAGCTCTAAAATGTTCACACATTTTCAGTGAAGGGAGTGTAGGAAAAACGATATCCATAATTTTTGGGTAAAATATTTGTGTACTGAGATGGTAAGGTGTGTTTTCCAAGGGCAGAACTTTTTTTCTTTAGTCCAGGTTTTCGTTGTTGCTACTATTATTGTCTTAGGTAAACCTCACACCACTTTCCCATTGCACTTGCCGACAAGCCCAGTGCCGTCCCTAGGGCAGGGGCTTATGGGGCAGCAGTCAGGATGTAGAAGGTGGATTCCAGGCGTGTGATGCGTGAACCCAGCCAGAGTCAGCCTGTGTCTGTGCCCTCTCTGAAAGGGTCCCTACAGGCACCGTCCAAGTTACAACTTCCAGCAGCTTCATGGTCAACCCTGCAGACATCGTATCTCTAGGGAGAAGACCAGGAAACATTCGGGGACCCTTCTAAACAAGGGCTTAACTCAACTTCTGTGTTTTAGCCATATAATTTACTCTGCAGGTCCCCCCTTTTAGTCAGAAGTCCCCTCCTCGAGCAGCCAACAAAACTTTCCATCTCAGTCACCACAGGGCAAGGTGATTCCGTTCTCGTGCCTGAGGCCTTCTGTCACGGGAGCCCCCCACACCCAGTGCTGCTTCTCTTGCCCCTGCTCAGCAGTACATCACCTAGAACATATCCTTTCTGTGCTAAAAACGTGTGCTTTTTCTGCCACTCTTTATTCCTTCTTCCTTGAATCATTAACAAATTGACCACACATTTACTATTGTTGGAAAGTAGTAAAACTGGACACATCTAACCTCTCCTTTTTTGCCTTTTAAAATTTTCCCACTGGCTGGTTGGGAAGTTCATTCATTGACTTATTTGTTCATTTATTAATCAATCAGTCGATACTTACTGATCATTTCTCTGCAGCAGCCGCTGTGCTAAGTGAGCAGGAACCCTGCGTCTAAGCCCGTCGAGGGGAAGAGCACAACCTACGGTCAGAAGACTGTGTGTTTTCTGGGCATGTGTCTGGTGTCACAAACTTTTCTCAAAGCTACTCTGTAGGAGTTTTCAAGGGATCTATGCTTCCCTTTTTTTTCTTTAGGGTCCCAAACTGTAGACATAATTTCATGGAACACTTAGCTATTTTTGGTTAATGCGGAGAACTGGGCTTCCGGGTGATGAGAGTGGGTAAGAAGGGGAGGCCTTAGTCCCAAGGGACAGTCTGCAGTGCAGCCTCCTTTGCCCTAAGCACCAAACAAATTGGGGAGCTCTAGACATCTATGGATTCTCCTCGGGCCAAGGCAAAGCCCACCTGGCATGTTTCTGGGGCCCAGGATCCAGATGCACACAGGTGGCTGTCAGTTACTAAAGCTGAGACATGAAGAGGAAGAGTTGGGAGTAGGTTCAATGGTTACAAGGTAAAGAAGAAGTTTATAAACAACCTTAAAGCCAGGCGTGGTGGCTCACGCCTGTGATCCCAGGACTTTGGGAGTCCAAGGCAGGCGGATCACTTGAGGTCAAGAGGTTGAGATCAGGCTGTCCAATTTGGTGAAACTTCATCTCTACTAAAAACACAAAAAAATTAGCTGGACATGGTGGCACGTACCTGTAATCCCAGCGACTCAGGAGGGTGTACCGGGAAAGTCACTTGAATCCGGGAGGCAGAGGGTGCGGTGAGCCGAGATCGCGCCATTGCACTCCAGCCAGGGCATTGCAGTGAGACGCAATCTCAAAAATAAAAAAATAAATAAATAAACAAACAATCTTTAACACTGACTATGGGTTTATAAGTGATGAACAACAAATGAGACAATAACACAGATGCCGAACCATGAATCCCAGGTGTGCTTCCAGTGCCAGCTTCCAGGATTTGGGGTCCAAGGGCAGCAGCTTTTAAAATGGGGACGACAGACACGGAAGGGCTTAGAAAACTAAACTCAGGCTGATGTGTTTGTTACCTTCTGACATGAAAAATAATTCCAGGCCAAGCTCTGATTTCATGTACATTTTGGACTGCAGTGTTTTTCCGTGTTTTCCTGATGGCAATTGCCCAGAGTTGCCTCTTTAAGGATTTCACACATTTCAAAATAATTTAACCTACCTTTTAACTTAATGCTTCTGTGCCCTGACTTATTTTTAAACAATGGCTTTGACAGTTAAGCTTTATAGGAGAATTCTGTTCAACAACGGCAGGAGCTGATGCCCTTGGAGCAGGCTGTGGGGTGCCCACTGAAGACCCTGGGCCCCTTAGTGGTGGCCACAGTGTACAGCGGCCTGACTTGCCAGTGCCTGGGGTTCACCGTTCCCACTAGCGCAGAAGCCCTTGAGAACAAACAACCTAACAACCTTAAGGGAGCTGGTACATGATGGACCCAAGCGCCCCTGAGCAGGCAGCTCCCAGCCAAGGGGTCCAAACTGATGTCCGTGGATCTCCAGCCTGGACTGAGGGCCACTTACCCACGGTAGATGCTAGCGTTGGACTGGAGCCAACACTGGCCATCTCTACTTTCCTGAGTGGTGGAATCAGTTCCACCACTTACTTGAGGAAGGACTTTGAGCCAGGCCCCCAGCCTCCGTGCCTCAGCTGCCTGCTCCAAAAATGAGGCTGCAGACATGTGCATTCATGAGGTTGTCATGAGATTTCAATCAGGATACACACATATCATGTAAAACATGGCCACAAGATTGTTAGATACTAGTATTTGTTGTCACTGAGTCATGTTAGAGGGTAGCTGACAAAAAGATACAACCCATTTCTAGATTCCTATTTGCCTTGGCTGATAAAGAATTAGTGAAGTCACCTGAACAGAAGGAACTTAAGATATTATACACTTTTGAAGTAAATGAATTCCTTAGTTAATAATGGCTCTTTCCCAATTGTAGAAGGCAGTAGTTAGAATTCTCTGAGTTTCTTTTCAAAAAACATTTCATTTCACAGTGTTCCTTCGCTGGCATGCAGCCTGTCAGAAATAGCACAGATGATGACAGATTTCTCTTGACATATGTTGGTTGGATTGTTGGGTATAAAAAGCCAGAAGGAAATTCACAATCTAAATATTTTTAGTTAAAAGCATTCGTGTTTGCTGCTGTGTTGTTGCAGTAAAAAGAGCAGGCAAATGTAAAAATAAAATGGTGACAATTTGACAAAACTTTACCATTTGGAGAGTTTCTGAAGTATTATTCTGGTAGAAATAGAGTTGAAATAATAAAGTTCCATGGTGCAAATGTGGTAGGCTTGAGTTTATAATAGTTGACAAAAAAGAAACTCAGATTCGGTAACCAAGAAGTGTTCACTCCATAAGCCAGAGTCCTGGCTGAAACTCTGTTGTTCAACCAGGTTGAAGGCTGAAGACAACTCTGGATGTTTGGAATGGGTCAAGAGTTTGGAAGGCCAGGAGGAAGTCTCATGTGACTGGTATAATCCAACACAATCAGAGTAGGAGTCAGGAACGGAGTGCTCACATCCTCCAGAAAATATTCTTTGTCAGAGCTTGGGTAGTAGCAGATGGACATGAGACCTGTGCTATATTCATTAGGCCAGACTTCTAGAATGGGTGGATGGCTGAGAAGCAAGGGGTGTGGCTGTGGCACAGAAGTAAGATGGGAGCAAATGTAGATATTTAGTAGCAAGGTCAAGGTGAGCTCAGCAAGTGAGGAAGATGTTGGCAATATTTATTTCCTCCTAGTGCAAGGAGCAATCCTGCTCTCTATGGCTCTGTTGGATTAGGAAGGTGAAAACGATTTGTAGCTCGCTGCTGCTCTGTCTGCAGAGCCTCCAGTGTGACCATTGATTAGCCTGCAGCGGATCCAGCAACCTTTCTGAAGATGGGATTAGCTGAATGCACAACTTCAAATTCCAGAGAAAAGCAGAGACAAAAAAAAAAAAAAAAGAATGAAAGCCTCCCACTTATTTTTTCTAACCTTTTATGTTGTCTCAACATAAGATAATTATAGGAGAATTGAGGTTATTTGTTATTTATAGAAATATTCATGGTTTTCCTCAGTGCTCTTGGGACTGAAAGTATTATGCCCAAGTGAACAGTCCTTTAAAAACCCTCAGCAACAACAACACGCCTCTCAAGGTTATGCCCTATCCTGTTTTTTTCCCTTTATGTCATTTGTAACAACGATGGTCTCTGACATTTAGTTAATTAAATTTGCCCACAGTGTCTGACTTGGTTGTGCGATTCCTCTAAGAATGTAATTTTTAAAAGTGGCAAGAAGAATGGTTAACCTTGATGAGTCAGTTAGCCACAGTAGCAGGCTATTCAAGATGAGGGGGAAAATTAGAATGCTGGCACAACGGACACATAAAGAGCCCCTGGAGAAAGCACAGATGTGGAATACTTATGATCTAGGTGCTGCTTAAAAAACAAGACAGCGAAAGAAATCAAACGATTGCAGGATTGCAAAACGTGCTCGATGCCAGTCAAGGATCTCTATACATACTATTTTAATTTATCACCTTTTCTTCTGAATAAGTTTTGCATATGTGGTTTTTAAATTATGGCTATTTGAAAGGTTTCCTTTGACTCCTGTTTAAGAAGTGTTCAATTTGTGTGGGAAGTTTTTATTAAAAGAAGGTGGTGACTTGCATCAGGGCGGTGCAGTTGGTGAGCACTGGAATGATCATGGGAAAGATTTAAATACGGAGTGGATTGGATGTCCTGATGGACTGAGTATGCGTGGGAGAACAAGAGAAAATTCATGAATTTTCTCAAGCCATCAAAGATGTTGGCTTGAACAACTGGAATAAAGGACACAGCAGCCACTGGAATGGGGAGGAGGGTGAGGCACCCAATTTGGGTGGTTGGGTCTCATTTTTGTGCACATTCAGTTTGAGGTATCCGGGACACATCAGAATGAAGAACCAAGCAGACTGCTGGTTATATAAGGCTGGGCTGGGCCGTCTTGGAATATTGGGATGAAATCCTGGCTTTTGGTTTTTAGCCTGACCCCGTGAGATGGCAAAGCTTTTCCTGTAGGGCTTCTTGGAGACGCTGCTATCTCCACAACAGACTCAGGGCACAGCCAAGCCCTGGGGCCCACCAGGGATGGAGCTGGCCGGTAAGGATGAGGCCTGCTGTGCTCCCATCTGCACCCCTGGCCTGACATCTCCATTCTGAGGCCTTTTCAGTGGGTCCTTCCCTCGGGTGCCTCTGCCAAGACCCCCTGGTGAGGCTCGGGTGGAAGAGGACGATTCTCCTAGCGCCTCTCCTCGCCCTCCCCGGGAGTCCCAGGGCCACAGACCCGGCCCTCTCCTTAGGGCTCTGTCCACCGTTCCATGATCGGCCCTCTGCTCTATGCTGACACCCAGCACCCTCACCTGCCTCTGCTCTGGGGGCAAAATACAGCCAGGCCTTGAGGCAGAAACTCCTGCTCACACCACTGCAGCAATGAACGGAGCCTGCTCTGTGGCCTCACTGCAGCCTGCTATCTCACTCAGAGGCCCTGACACTGGCGTGACTTTAAGCCACGAGACTGGATGCGGTCACCGAAGCAGGGTGTGTTCGCAGGGAAAGGAGGGGGCATGCAGGTTGGGCAATGTCCAGGGGCGTGGGAGGAGAGTCGGATCTGCCATGGACATGGCTGCAGGGGCCACGTGTGGCCTCTTGGAACACGGAGGAAGGAAGCACTGAAGGATGTGAGGACTGTCTGTAAAATGCTCTGAAATGACCAGGGAGGTCAGGGCCAGAATGTACCCTTGGATATGGCGATGGGGAAGCGTGAGTGACCTTGGGAGAAGCTTGGTGGAGATGACACTCATGGAGTGGGCGGAGGTGTGACACGGGGACAAACCACAGACAGCAGGTGCCGGAGGACCTGAGAAGTGTCCTGCCTAGCACAGAAAAACTGGGGTCATAGGTCGTGGGTGAAGTGAGTTCAAGACTTTGGAAAAATAATCACAAGTTTTGTACTGCTGTAAATGAGTGGGAGAAGGGGGGAGGCGGGTGCAATGGCTCATGCCTGTAATCCCAGCACTTTGGGAGGCCAAGGCGGGTGGATCACCTGAGGTCAGGAGTTCGAGGCCAGTCTGGTAAACATGGTGAAATTCCATCTCTACTAAAAATACAAAAATTAGCCAGGCGTGGTAGTGTGCACCTGTAATCCCAGCTACTCGGTAGGCTGAGGCAGGAGAATTGCTTAAACCCGGGAGGCAAAGGTTTCAGTGAGCCGAGATTGTGCCATTGCACTCCAGCCTGGGAGATAGAGCAAGACTCCATTTCAAACAAACAAACAAAAAAGAAAAGAAAAAGAGAAAAAGAAGAAACAAAGGGGGAAACAGTGATGTAGGAGGTGGCCCGTCGCTGGACGATGTGCTGGAGAAGCCAGAGCCTCTGGGAGGAGAGTAGGACGCGGTCTGGGTCATCCTAGGTGAGGAGTTTTACTTTCAGAACAGTCCCCATGCTTGCATGCTCTCTGGATCATCTGGATGGCCATCTTTGAAAATTACACATTCCAAATGTGTTTTTTAGTTTCTATTACGGACTGCATATGAATGATGCGCTCAAATGTTCCTTTAAATCTGTTAGCTCTTCAAGGGCAAAGCTTGCCCTGAAATTATTTTCTAGTGTTCAGAGCAATTAACAGAGCATTGGATAGAAAACTGTTGCTTAATACATATTTATTGAATTTTATAATTTATTCTCCTGAAAGAAACATCCCCTGACAATCATAATTTTGTACAATGAATTTGGAATCTAGTGAGTTATTAAAAGTAAGTTTTAGATGAACAACATTGAGTCCTGGTGTGTGCGGGGGCGGCTGGATTGCTGGAACTTGACAGCTGCCGAAGAAAGAGGGGTCTCAGCCAAAGGCACGAGCAGGTGAGAAGCTGTGGTGTAGCCTCAATGTGAGGTGAGACCACCTACCAGACCCAGCTATTTTGCTGATAAGAGATGACGTCTGAATTTCACATTCCTAGCCAAATATATTGGCTTTTCTTCTTTCTTTCTTTCTTTTTTTTTTTAGATGAAGTCTCACTCTGTCGCCCAGGCTGGAATGCAGTGGCATGATTTTGGCTCACTGCAACCTCCGCCTCCTGGGTTCAAGCAATTCTCTGCCTCAGCCTCCAGAGTAGCTGGGACTATAGGTGCCCACCATCACACCCAGGTAATTTCTGCATTTTTAGTAGTGACAGAGTTTCACCATCGTGGCCAGGCTAGACTCCAACTCCTGACCTTGTGATCCACTGGCCTCTGCCTCCCACAGTGCTGGGATTCCAGGTGTGAGCCACCTCGCCCAGCCATACACTGGCAATTTTAACTCACAGCTTTGCATTAGAATCTTACTGGAGAATAAGACCACGAGGACATTCATTTTCTGATGCGGAGTGTTGAAGTGAGCCTGAAGTTAACGAAACTGCTATGTTGGTTATTAAAGCAATTAGGAATGACTTTCATTTCTAGGAATAAGGCAGGGCAAATATTCTGAAAAGAATGCCTGCTACAATCACTTCTGTAGATAATGCAGCTCAATAAATGTCAGCTAAAATTGGAGCAACAAATGAACTCAGAAGCTGGCGTTGCCAGAGGGTAAGTGTTTATTACAAGAATTTGAGATATCTGTTAGGCAGATGAAAGGAATGCTAAGCCGTGGGTCTGACTTGGACTGGGCAGGGAGGGAGGAGGTGAATCCAAGAATTTTACTTTTATCTGGGACATTCAGATTATTTACATCCTCACTGAAGGGATCAATTAGAAATTTTGTCTCAGCCTTGAGACAAAAGGAACCTGCAAGGAAATACATTGTCCTTTGTGAGCTGTGTCAAAAGTAGTAGTGACAGCAATAATGTAGCTATTTCCTCTTAAAGTGTATTTTTTGTTATAGAGCCAATATTTATTTCTAAAGAGGTGAGATTCTACATGAATATGCTGAGGGGCTTTTTCCTATTATTTTAAATGTGAAATTACATACATTGCATGTAAACCTAAGCCCCTAATGATTGTCCTACAGTATAACTGAAATTTAATAAACCATCCATACATAAATAGCAATTATCTTAGGAGATAAGATGCTTAAAATATCCTTTTAATCAATTAAAATGTGTATTTTGCTAACAGTCAGTTGCTTGTTGGGCAAGAATATGATCTATCAGCATCACTGAAATTCAAGAGGCATATCCTTAGTGGACATTTAACTAGCTTCTGCAAATGTAAAAGCATGACTGCAATGTTCAGCCAATTTTATTTTTGTTATAACTCAAGATATTTCTCACATTTGATCATGTTAGTAATGTACTGAGTTTAGGAGATGTAAATAGATTTTTTTCTATAAAACAGGCCAAACTAATTTATTAAGAGGAATTTTTTCTTCAAGTTTTGAAATTAACATAAAGATATAACATTCACCAGGAAGTTACTCTGCAAGGTATGTTTGTCATAAAAATACATAACTTGGGGGCCAGGTGAGTGGCTCACGCTTGTAGTCACAGCACTTTGGGAGGCCGAGGTGAGGGGATTGCCTGAGGTCAGGAGTTCAAGACCAGTCTGGCCAACATGGTGAAACCCTGTCTCAACTAAAAATACAAAATAATAATAATAATTAGCTGGTGTACTGGCATGCACCTGTAATTTCAGCTACTTGGGAGGCTGAGGCAGGAAGGTGGAGGCTGCAGTGAGCCGAGATCCCACCACTGCACTGCAGCCTGGGCAACAGAGCAAGACCTCGTCTCAAAAATAAAAATGCGTAACTTTAGGACAACTCTGACTTGGGTCAGCAGCTCCAGTTTATACGATCCACACAGTACCAGCCGGGAGCGGTTCAGTGAAACAGAAACCAGCACTTTGGGTGTTGAAAGAAGAAATCTAATGCATCCTGCTGTTCCACAACCTTACCATCATTTCCTATTGACAGGATTTTGGGTTTGGCTGGCAGCAGGTATGGAGTTATTTTTTATTTTAATTTGGTATGACATGAAAGCAAACACCGTGGACTGCATTATATGTGCTCATTTGCCATCTGTTTATCCTCCCTGGTGAGGTGTTTGTTCAAACCTTTTGCCCATTTTTAATTGAGTTGTTTGTCTTCTTATTGCTCAGCTTGGAATGCTATTTGTATCGAGTACATTCCAGTCCTTTATCAGATACGTGTTTTACAGATATTTTTCCAGCCAATGGCTTGTCTTTTCATTCTCTTGGCAGTGTTTATACCAAGCAGAAGTTTGTGATTTTAGAAAAGGACAGTTGGTTATTTTTTTTCTTTATGGATCATGCCTTTGGTATTGGATCTAGAAACTCATGACCAAAGCAAGATCTTATGGATACTCTGTTGTTTTCTTCAAAAAGGTTTATTGTTTTGTATTTTATATTTAGCCCTATAATGCATTTTGATATTATTTTGAAATATGAACGTTCCATTCTTGCACTTTTTTATATGAACACCGAATTTTCCCTGCATCATTTTGTTGAAAGATGACCCATTCTCCATTGAATTGCCTATGCTCTTTTGTCAAAGAGCTGTTGACTGTATTAGTGTGATTTACTTCTGGGTTCTTAATTCTGTTCTGCTGGTCTGTTTGCCTGTTTCATCACCAATGCCTAGCCATCTTGATTACTGCAGGTTTAAGTCTTTTTTTAAAATATATATATAATTTTTTATATATTTTATAAAATATATAAATATATATATAATTGCACTTTATATATATTTTATATTATATATATATATATTTTTATTGCACTTTAGGTTCTGGGATACATGTGCAGGACATGCAGGATTGTTGCATAGGTACATACATGGCAATGTGGTTTGCTGCCTCCATCCCCCCGTCACCTGTATCTGGCATTTCTCCCTGTGTTATCCCTCCCCAACCTCCCCACCGCCTGCTGTCCCTTCCCTGTTCCCTCCCAATAGACCACAGTGTGTGATACTCCCCTCCCTGTATCCATGTGTTCTCATTGTTCAATACCCACCTAT